>JAHWFO010107143.1:931560-982801 GCA_023313115.1 Rhysida immarginata | reverse complement strand
CCACTAAACCAGGTTCCTTGAAACCAATTTGGACTATCATTAATTTTACGTCATATTCATTCATGACACATCATTCCAAGTCGTTTGATATATTACATGCCATATTATAGCATTGGAAGTTCTAATGAATCATCCACTAAACTAGGTTCCTTGAAACCAATTTGGACTATCATTAATTTTACGTTATATTGATTCAAGGCACTTCATTCCAATCGTTTGATATATTACATGCTATATTTTAGCATTGAAAGTTCCAATGAACCATAATGGTTCCACTAAACCAGAATGGTTCCTTGAAACCAATTTGGACTATCATTAATTTTTCGTTATATTTATTCATGACACCTCATTCCAAGTCGTTTGATATATTACATGCTATATTTTAGCATTGAAAGTTCCAATGAACCAAAATGGTTCCACTAAACCAGAATGGTTCCACTAAACCAGATTCTTTGAAACCAATTTGGACAATCATTAATTTACGTTATATTCATTTATGACACATCATTCCAAGACGTTTGATATATTACATGCCATATTATAGCATTGGAAGTTCTAATGAACCATCATGGTTCCACTAAACCAGGTTCCTTGAAACCAATTTGGACTATCATTAATTTTTCGTTATATTCATTCATGATACATCATCAGAATTTGTTTGATATATTGCATGCCATATCTTATCATTGAAAATTTTTGAGGGTGTCATAAGGGTATCATTAGAGCACGTGCCAATGTTTCGATTACAACCATTTTCAAAATGGTTCATTTCATATTTATCAATTGGCCGAATTAGTAATCTATATTCGCTTGTATCTCGTCATTGCGATTCGTTTGACATATTACTTTATACTTCTCTCCATTGAAAATTGCTTGGTGGGGTCGTGTAGGTACCACTTGTGCACGTGATATTGAACCGATTTAGATAATATTTGTGAATGGTTCGTGCCATATACCATGTTCATCGACTGACCAAAATAGTAATGAATAACCGCTTCTATCTCGTCATTACGATTTCTTTGATATATTACTTAATATATCTTTCCATTGAAAATTGCTTGGCGGGAAAATAGAGGTACCATTTGTGCACGTGCCAATGAACCGATTTAGATAATATTTGTAACTGGTTCGTGCCATGAACCACATTCATCGATTGACGAAAACAGATTTTGAAATCTTTCATAACCTCGGAGGAGTTTGAGTTACAGACAGACAGACAGACAGACAGACAGACAGACAGACAGACGGACAGACACGTTTCCCCACACTGATAGCATAAAGCACCTTTCGGTACTTAATAAAAGGCAATAAAGTTTACTAAATACACAAGTGAAATTATAGTTTTGATGCGTTGTCATTCATTTTAGATTTTATCACTTTGTAAAGAAGAGTTAACAGGAAAATAAGCTTGGCGCCAAAACAGCAGTGGCGCTATTATGCGGGGAACACAGAGAACTACGGAGATTCACTACTTCCCTTTCTATGATTATGGTTTGATAGTGGCGTTATCTGCTAACACACTTTCAATATACTTCTTAACATCTCTGAAAAAAGATTTAAATATAAATTGTTGCTCAGACAGCAATGGTCAGGTGACTTTCCAGTTCCGGCGTGTGCTTCAAGCCAGCGCCAAAGCAAAACTGTTCTCTTAATGTTTTTGGTGTTGTTTATTGCATCATGTTTTTATAGAATGATGCCCAGCCTTAAAACATTATTATGTTAAAATTAAAAAAAACTGCGTAACTGATCAAGCTGTACTTGCATATACAGGGAGAGTATAAAAATTATCGGGAAAAATTACCCTTGAGCGTCAACACACTTTTGCCAGCGGCTTTTCCACGACTCAAAGGCTCCCTGGTAGGCGGATTCCGGTAGGTCCTGAAGGGTACGCGTGCAAGCTTCTTTGACGGCACTTAGGACCCCATGGTGGTGTCCTTTGAGGAAAGATTTAACTTTTGCGAATAGGAAAAGTCTGCTGAGGCCAGAACTTGTTGCAGAATATATTCGCAAGCAGACACTCGCCTCTGCTTTTGGTCGCCCGTCATGACCTTCGGGACGAGTTTGGCGCAGATCTTCCGTATCGCCAAATTTTCAGTAGTAATGGTGTGCACTGTCATCTTATCAATGCCAAATCTATCTACGATCATGCGCACAAATAACCGACGGTCTGATTCAGCACTTCACGCACACGTTGCACGTTGTCGTCGGATCTTAACGTCGACGGCCGTCTAGCCGTCCACACTGTCTCCGCCATCTTTGAAGAGTTTGTGCCACTTCGCGAATCATGCCCAACGTCTCCGTACCCGATTTCCCCAGTCCAACACAAAATTTGATGGCGTACCGCTGTTCAATCGTTCGCTGCATTTTGAGCTTGCCTGAACAAACGCTTGTAGGCAACTGACGCTTTGGCGCGTTTTGAAGGTCAGACCATAGCCTAATAATACTAAGTCTGTACACTTCCGTCGAATCCCGTTTGGAGGGTTATTATCTGTCAAACAGTTACTCCTAATACTTGGTTTTAGAATGTTATTAATGGACGTTAATCTGAAGAGATTTTGAAAAAGGAAAGAAGGATTATTGCTAAAGCCTCCTCTTCTCTTGATACTACTAAAAAAAATTCCAGGCAGTCTTGATTCATACGGTTAGTAATAATAAATTTAAAGTCATATTTTTCTTTTAAGACCTCTTGTATTTGAAGCAATCCATTTATAACCTGTACCCATCCAGCAAAACATCTAACTTTAATTTCTTTGTGATCAAATCTGTTTAAAAACTTGATAGATGATAATACTTCTAAAATTTTCATTAAGAATTTTTTCTTTTAAATTTTCAGAAGAGGAGGATATCATGAAACATGTTGAATTAAATAAATCGTATAGCTTGTTAAAGAGTCCAATGAATTCTGCAGTCTGGTAAGCTGATGGATGCAGAATTGCACGACTTACTAGATCTAAAATACCAGATCATACAGAATAGCTTAAAATCTGTGTTGCAAGTGACACTTGCAAGTGGCTGAATCCTGGTAGTTGCAGATATCTATAGGTGAGTTTTGGTGCTGCACGGAAATGTTGTTGAGAATCATGGTGATAAAAATTTTCGATGTGCTTCCATGAAGCATAATTGTGTTCCAAAAAATTAATGTCATAATTTTTAAGGTTATTTCTCTAAGATTTGATGAAGTGCGGTGGATCGAACATATAAAAATATTTGTTCTCTTATATATAAAAATATGGTGATGTTGGAGTGACTTTCAGTAGATTTGTTAAACTTAAAAAATTTGGTTCTATTATTCAGTAACTATGGCAAGAATTATAAAGCCAATTTTTTCAAGTTCTTTGATGATGTAGGAGAATATCTGGTTTTTCAATATTATTGCAGACATGGTACCCTTGCAAAATGAATAAGCAACTGCTTGCTTATATTTTGTTGTAACTTTTCGAATCATAAAGGCAGTGGCTGTATTAGCAATTTCTTGGGAAGAAAATTCGCCATTGTCCTCGAACCCAATCACCAGATCTAAATTCCTATTGTAAGTTAATTCACTTTAATAGATATTTCATCTATGCACATTATCACTACTCTTTCTCTTATATCCATAGGTGCTACTTTCTTTTCTAGAAATGTTAATAATTTTTTTGATAAACCTGGAGGAATAGATATGGATGTTAAATTTCTGTAGAGAGTTACTCTGGAAGGCAATGAAAATTTGGACTGCATTAGGTTATAATTTTTGGCACCATGTAAAAGTATAAAACTGTGCATAATTGTAACATTTCAGGAGAGTATCTGAAGCCATTCTTTTTAGTTTTAAGTAATTTAATTTGTGCCAATAAGAATGTTTTTTTAGAATTTAAAAAATTCTTATGAATATATTCTAAAACATGGTGCCGTTTTATCACTACTAAGTTGTTGTTTTTTTTTGCTTTTGTAAGAAATCAATTTTACTTCGTTTTCTTTTTAATTTTAAGTTATGTTTTTTAATCACATATCGTAATTATTTCAAGGAATCGATCTTTCTTTGTTGTCTTTTTAATTTTAAGCGTTGATTTTCGATTACTTGGCGTAAGTGTTGAATCTTGTTGTTGTTGTTGTTTTTTTTGTTTTGTTTTGTTTTTTGTTTTTTTTTTTTTTTTGTTAAAGGTTTTTTTCCTTATGGGCTTTAAACAAGTGAGGATTAAGAGCAAGCTGCTGGCTGAATATCATGGCTGGGTGAAGATTGGCAAGGAAGATGGGTATTCAAAGATGAAGCACTGAAATTATAATTTTTTAATTAATGTATGTTTATTTACAATGTATATGTTTTAAAATGTATATTGTAATCAAGATGCATGATTGTAAAAGATTAATGATTTCTCTTGTGGTACACCTAATTATTTTTTTTAAATAAAGAAAGAAACTATGTCTATTTAATATTTTGCATTAAAATACTCTTATGGATTAACTTGTTTTTATTCTGTTGCAGAGTGCTTAATTGTCGGGGTTGTAATACTCTGTTAGGTGTTCTGTTTTGTGTGTAACCTGTTCTCTCAAAAATTGTGGGAACCGCATTCTATATGAGCCTCGTTTTTTTGTGATTGATTCATGAACATATTTAATTCGAAATGAGTACTACACAGACAGTAACTGCTGGGCAAATGTACTTGCGGATTTTATATTAAATCTTCGCGTACTGCATTAATTAACCATTGCTTACATCTTTAAAAAAAACAAAAAAAAACGAAGAAGAAACTTAAAATATATCGGTCATTGTGAATTTTACGGAGGCCTTAAGTATACATAGCGGTAGAAATGCACAAGATTTCCAGGTCGGTTTTGCTGTTTATTCCAGGGTACATAAGAAATGCTTACTAAAAGCGTCTGTCTAGTTATAATCGGCAAATCCGGTTGGGAAATCGTGTATTTCTATCATCTCTATATTATAAGGCCTCCTTAAATTCATTAAAAAAAATAATTTGAACTATTAAGTTGGAGAGAAATAAGGAAGAGTAGAATGGGTGGGATTCAAATAACTTTTATTACCTTACAGGATCTTTTGGAAATCTGAAAAAAGATTTATCTTTACAATTTTCCCATTGCTCTCGCAATTAATTGCGGAACAATAGGATGCTCCTCTACAAGTTTTATTCATAATTTTGTTTTAATTAATTCATAATGGCATTATTCAATTAAATTACCATTTTGATGAACGCATGAAAAAGCTGATTCTGATTTTTCGTATCGAAATCAACCCTCTTAATACTGCTAATTCAAATGTGATTCCGGGGCCGTCCGCTAGGTGGTTGATCATGCGCAGATGGAAATAGGGGATCAAAGGAAACCCCGGTGTGTACAGACTTTGTATTATTAGGCTATGGTCAAACCCAGAGGGGTGAAACTCGTAGCTTTTTTTGTCGTTCAAGATGGCAGTCAAAGCGGCCAGTTACGTAACTAAGTGGCCGGTTTTGACGGGAGGGCGGTAGTGTCGTGGTTGCGCTTGCCATGAAATGTTTTACAATATTTATCAAGATCAATGGAAAAATTATTATTCTATTATTAATTAATTGCCAATGCGGTAAAAAAAATATCAAACCTTCTCAGAAACTACATAACTGTAAGTGATGTCTGCTAATCTGGATTGATCAAGACTGGTGGTGACATCTGGCGACCATGATTCCTGAAGGACGCGAATATGTGCTTAGTTTCCACCTCTGGTATAATATCTATCTCTAAGGTCAGATCCCACACCAACGAGCACGCTCGGTGGGAGCGCGTTGCGAATTACGGTCAAGTCAGGAAAAAATTGTTCCCAATAGTTTTATACAAACCCTGTATAGTTGGTAATTGCCACTATTGTTGGCACGGTGAGTGCAAGTGACAAATTCAAAGCAGAAGAAAGTATTTTGGTGAAATTCGCGTGTATAAACACTGTAGCCACGCTTTCAGACCAAAATCGATATGCGTATACATAAAGATGTCTCTTTATGACTTCCAGACTGTGCTCTCGGTCAAAAAATAATTGTATCTTATTGTAGACATTCACATCTTATGATCCATGATGATTCAATCTGAAAACAAAGAATTTAAACACCTATTGTCAAATCTCCGAAGGAGGAAAAATGTTAAAAAATATTTTTCAAACGATTTGACAAGGAAGGAAGAACGTAAGAGAAGGAACACCCTCGATCGTAGTCGACCCTGGTGTTTCCTGGGGGAGGTCTTCTTCTCCCTTTTCAAAAAACATTGACTTTTTTCCATCATCACCATGGAACGCATGGTGATGATGATCGCCGACGGTCCGTTTACAGCCGGCGCATTCATGAAGGGGTTGTATGCCCGTACTAGCATACCCCCTGTGCCTCCGTCGGGTTTTCCGCTGTTTCGGTCCTGCAAAAGCTTTCCTCTACGGAGTGGAGGATGCTTTGCAGGAACCGAAATGTTGCTGAGCGGATAGTAGAATCTGACCACGTCAAAGTTGGTCAGACTACTATCCACTTGTTCCATGCAGATCCCGGACATCTCACCGTCCATGTCCGGGGTGCTTCGCCGCTGATGGCGGAATCATATCTGAAGGACTACATGTCCGACTACGGGGAGGTGCTACGAGTGTTCTACCCAGAGCACTCCGACTCCCCCCTGCAGAAAAATGGTGACATTTTGTTGGACAAACGCCTTCAGAAAGACATCCCTGACTCCCTTGTGTTGCACGGAGAACGTGTCTTCGTGTTCTACAAGGGCCAGAGACAGTGCTGCTGGTACTGCAAGAAGTCCTCCCACATCAGGAAGGACTGTCCTCTCCTGAAGAAGCGTGACTTCTGTAAGAAAATTGTGGGCAAATTTCATCAGTGCCCGGAGAGGACAGGTGCACCAGCAGCAGCTCCAACGCCACCGCCTCGAGGGATGTCGTCCCAGCAACCAGCAATGATGACTTCACCGGCCAAGTCAACTGAGCCTAGCAGAGGGAATATGCCGCGTCCTACACCGAGGATATCGAAGGCGACCCCGCCATCGACGCCGCCTCCTTCATCGAGGAAATCGAAAGCGGCATCATCATCGTTGCTTCCTCCTTCACCGAGGAAATCGAAGACGGCCCCATCGTCGTCGCCTCTTCCTACGATTCCTGGGAAGGAGATGCCGCCTCCCCCTCCTCGGCCTCGTGTGGCTCAAGAGACGATTCCTTCTCGCCCATCTTCGTCTGATGCTTCCCCGATGGTGGAGGACTGCCACTCTGCAGAAGTCATACGATTCGTTGTGCTCCGAGTCGGTGTGTGATATGGAGGAGTTTCCTGCTCTTCCTCCACTTGCTCTTTCATCGGCATCGCAGCCTCTTCGAATCGTCTGTGCGTCCACGCCTGGAAAATTTCATCTTCTGCTGGGACTTCCAAGCGATCAGCGTCTGCTCAGCGGAATCTTCTTGCGAAGCTTAAAAGCCCGACGTCATCGTAGCAAGAGGGACGGAATTTCTGTGTCTTCTTCATCTGAACGAGACAGCTGCGTAGACCGTCATCATCGCAGCCCCTCTTCCTCTTCGGGACGTGCTCGCTCCCCTAGACGGAAGACATTTGAGCCTCCTCCTTCATCCGTGAGGCTCAAGTCTCCTTCAAATACAGGTCAGCCCCCGTCAGCTTAAATTCGCAGTGAAGGTCTTTTCCCTAAACGTTCGTTCCCTTGGTTCGTCCTTCAAGCAATCGGTTTTGTCATCATTCGTTGCCCTGTACAGGCCAGATGTTCCATCTTCTTCAAGAGGGAAGCTTGCTGCTTCGCAACAGCTGGCTAACCTCCCTGGCCTTCGTAGTCAATAACCATCTGCGCAGTTCCTTCATCAACTCATCTTCGCCACATGGGCAAGGGGTTGCCTCCATCATCTTCAACCCCTCCATTGTGGCGTCGAACTGCGTCTTTGACTGCGAGTGCAGGGTAATTTCTTTGGACCTCCTGTTATCTAGTTTCAAATTCCGATTGCTTAATTTGTATGCCCCGTGTGTATCAGCAGAAAAACGGACATTCTTCGAGGACCTTGACTTTTACCTGTGCTCGTCCTTGCCTGTAGTGGTGGCTGGGGATTTCAATTGCCGTCCGGATGAGAACGCCATCTTTTCGTCCGGGTGGGTCTACCAGTTGTGCCAGCGGAATGCTCTTTTCGATCTGTGGGCGTCCTCTCTTCATTCCAGCCAATGTGGGTCCACCTTTCATCAAGGGCCCTTTGTGTCTTCGAGGCTGGACCTTTTTCTCGTAGACGCCACTTTCTCTGGTGCTCCGGGTTCCATAGAGGTCATTCCATGCTCGTTCTCTGACCACAATGCCATCAAGTGGTCCTGGAACCCTCCATTCCCAGCCTCCTCTGCTGGCTCTGCTTCGAACAATTGGTTTCTGAACGTTTCTCTGCTTGACATCGATAAATACAAGGGAATGTTCGTTCGGTTTGTGGAAAAACATCTCCACAACCTGCCTCCGTCGCTTGCTTCGTGGCTCTCTTTTAAATCCAAGATCCGACATTTCTTCAGAAAGATTGGGTGTGACGCTGCTAGATGCAATCGGCGCCATCTCCTCATGCTACAAGAAATCCTGCGCCTCCTCCGCTGTTCCATCCCGAAGGGGGAGTACGCTGATGACATCCGCCAGGTGAAGAGCGAGATCAATGCTCTAATGATCCGCAGGGCCGCCGGAGCAGCTCTCAGGGCCAAACTGTCCTGGGCGTCTGACGTCCGGAATATGTCGTCAGCTCTGTTCGCTGAGGAGAGGCGTCGCGCCAATAAGAAGAGGTGCCATCTTTTGGTGGTGGAGAATGGGATAGTGGAAACCGATGCTGACATCTTGTCGGTTTTTCACTCTCATTTTTCATCATTTTTTGGCCACCCAGTCGTTCCATCCAACGCCACGATGAAATGGAACGAGGCACTTAGACCTTTCACTGCTGACGCTGACCTGTCAATTACCCGTCCCTTTTCCGAAGATGAAGTCAAGAAGTTTCTGTCAATGGATGGCCGTCACCAGTCCAGTCCTGGATTAGACGGCATCCCGTATGCGTTCTATAATGCGACTTGGAAACTTCTTGGGCCTTTCCTGGTGCAAGTTTTCAATTCTATCCTCAAGGACTCTTCCTCCATCACGTCGGACTTTACCGCGGGGAAAATCATCTTACTCCCCAAGGTACCGAATCCTGAACTTGTCACCCAGTGGAGGCCTATTACTCTACTTAACACAGACTATAAGGTCTTCACTGCTGTGCTCCAACAACGGCTCAAATGCTTCGCCGAAGAGTTCTTTGATCCGGGACAATCCTGCTCCATTCCATCTCGCAGGATGACCGACAACATCATTACCATCAAGTGTGTTATGGAGGAAGCGCGTGTGCGCCGTCAGACTCTCGCCGTGCTAAGTCTTGACCAGGAAAAGGCCTTTGATAAGGTGAATCACGATTTTCTTTTCCGTGTGTTTCACCATCTTCATCTTCGGAAATTTGCTACGATTATCTCAGCACTGTATGCTTCTGCCACATCATGCGTGGCGACTAATGGCTCCAATTCGCCTTTCTTCGAACTGTCTAAAGGCGTCAGGCAAGGGTGTCCCATCTCTCCCCTCTTATATATATTCTGTTTGGCCATTATTACAATTTCTTAATCGCCACCCAGATGTCCGGGGGTATGATTTGCCAGCTGCTTCCATCAACATTCGTACGCTGGCATACGCCGATGATGTAGTGTTGTTTGCTTCGGATGCATATTCCCTGGGCATCTATAAAGAATCGTTCGATATCTTTAGCACTTCGACGGGAAGTTCCATCAATCTCGTCAAGTCTAAAGGCATCGCTATTGGGAAGTGGACGGTGGACTATCTTCAAGCCTTCCCAATAACGTGGTGTGAGCAAATTACAGTGCTGGGATATGTCTTCTCCTTTTTACCCGATATGGACTCTCGTCACTGGCAGCAAGTTATTGATAAGTGCTTGTCTTGCCTTGGCAAGAACTTTCGTTTTATCACCTCGATGTTTGTCAAGGTGAGATTTATCAAGACGCACATTTTGCCCATATTAACGTCCAAATGCCTATTTGCCTTGCCATCTTCTCAACTCTTAAAGAAAGTACATGGTGCAGTTGTGGACTGTATTTGGGGATACGCGGCAGTCCGTCACCCAGTTCGTGCGGATCTGCTGTTTACCCCCTTTGATGGAGGAGGCCTAGGTCTGCCTAACATCCGGCGCTACCTAGTTGCGGCTAGAATGGCTGCTCTGATCCGGGTCTTCCTCCGCCCCCCTTCCATCTGGGCCAATTTTCTGTTCCTGCACCTGCGTTTCTTCTTCAAGGTGAATGGGCTACCAGTTCCGACTTCACTGCCAGTGACTATCAATCTACGGTCTCCTGGGTTCTACAACCGTATCCAGCGAGACCTGGCGACCTTTGTTCTTGACCTGGAGCCTTCGTCTTTCTTGGTTCTTCCAGCAGGCCGACCGGGGTGCGTCTTCTGACATCGTGCGCTGGCACCCCCAGTATCCATGGTCAGCTATCTTGAAGGCCATCAAGTCCTTCGCCTTCGAGAGGACTGTGTTTAATTTCCAGTGGCGTCTGCTGCGCCATGGATTCTATACTCTCCAGCGTTTACATCAGTGGAGAGTAGTCGGTTCTGCTGGTTGCCTGTTTTGTGGATCTCCTGAATCCATCGATCATGTTTTCTTCGAGTGTCCGTTCGCACGGTTCATCTGGGATCGCCTTTCATCACACTTTGGTCTGGTTGTCTTTTCCATCCAGTCAGTGCGATTTCTGATGGACTGCTCCACCGGTGCTGCGTATAAGCTGGATCTAGCCACTTCCATCGCCTTTATGAACAGAGAGCTTTGGTTGGCTCGTCAGCAACGATCTGCTAGTATCTATCTGCCAGCCTCAGCCAGCTGGAGGAAGGGTACCATCCATCTTAAGTCCTTCCTTCATCTTGAACTGCATCGGCGTGGCCCAGCTACCTTCCGGAGACGTTATTCATAATCACAGCGTCTTTGTAAGGTCATCAAAGGGGATACGAACAACATCTCGTACCTCTTCACCTTTCCCCTCGATATCGATGGCCCACCGGTGGGCGAACGGGCCACTCTTTGAGGCGTTTACATAGGGGGTGGCAGCCCTTGAGGGCTGCCCGTACTCCTATAGCATGTGCGCCTGGGCACCCTGTCTGTGTTACGATCTAAGGGTGTCCCTCTGGAGCCATGTAACCGGCTCCAGTTCCAACAGCCTCTCCAGCCAGCCGGATCAATTGCGATGTTATGCAGTGCCAATGAACGAGGCTCATGGATCGAAGAAGCGAGGACTGCCCAGGGCAAGTAACTATTTGATCAATAATAGAAATAACTTTGATTTTTGCCATTTTCGTAGAAGTCCCCGTACGGAGCCTGGGCAGTCCGACTGGAGAAGATTGTCACAGCCGTCGGCCCGCTGTTTCCAACGGCGAGCAATTCTTGTGAATCCCGTAGGAGTTGAGCGTCAATCCGTCCAAAGAAGGAGACGACTTCGAAGTGACCGTCCTACGTCTTCAGACCCTAGCGCCCTGGGAGCCCGACCAACTGAAGGACGAGTAACGCGCTCGAACGACGGACCGCGCGATCGACGGAAGCAAAGACGGCACCAGGGCAAAGGATACAATACATCGTCGCCGCCCAAACCACGTAAGCAAACAGTTAATAAACTTAATTCCGTGGATCTGTTTGAACTTATTTCAAGTGGAACTCCTGCCCGCCATGATGCGAGTGGTGAAGTACAGAGGAGTGAGCCAACGGTGGACCAGGACGAACTTAGCTCGACATCCCAGACGCTGTTAGCTTTAGCTGCCACTGAATCGGATGGGACCAACACCCTGACCAACCCCGACTCCGACGCCCTTTCAAGAAAAAGACGCTCCATCGGCCAGAGCATCTCAAGTGACGAATACACGGAATCACCGACAGGAATCCGTGTCGTGCTCATCCCATAGCAAATTCCCGTGGAGGATCGAATCCATCGAGGTGGTGTTATCTCTGGATAACCTAGCCGGCTTTCTCGCGGGGCGCCCTGCAGAACGTCCGCGCTTGGACAGCAACGCCGCTTCGCATGGTACCTTGTTCGATAAGATATATCGTAAAACATTTCAATTGAATTTGAGTGACTCATGCATTGCTTTCTGAAAAATTGATGTATTATACTAATGCTCCCGTTCTATTCCATACAGTGTTTCCTCCTCGGTTGACAAACCTAAAAAGGTCGCCGCTATCTGAAGTTGCGGTACCCTCTTCAAGTCTACCATATTCCAACGACAAGCATACAGCCCGAGCTGATGCCCCCGCACTTAAGACGACAGCAACCACCGAGCTCCAGGTCGATTCAAAGACGAATTTAGATGTACCAATGGACTCCTTGTGCTGCCCGGCAAATTCGGCGTACAGCAACGAGCTGCACTGATCAAATTGTTTCTGTTACCTATTTGCTAGCCAATTCTGCTAATTACTTGTAAATTTAAAAGCCAATTAATTAAATTGATTATTTCTTTACCTCCTTGCGTTCCACTCTGTTTATGTGGTTAAAATACACGACACCTATGTACAGGAAAGTACAGGGTTATTCATAAGTCCGTGAACATTTCAAAAATTCGTAACAAATAACTAAGCAAACGGATCATACGACGGTTATTCGTAAAGTAAGGTCCGTTTTGCAATAAAAACAAAATTACTATATATATTTTCAAAATTTTTTCTTTACCAGATTCTATGTACCGTTAACTATATTACCACATAGTTTCCAAGTTTATTTAAACACTTGTCATAGCGCTCAATGTACTTCCGCATGATCACTTCATAGATAAGAAGCTGCCGCTGGTGAAGAAAGTCACGTAGTTTTCACTTGTTCATCGTGGCTGAAATGCAGGCTGCCGATGATCTCCTTTAGATCCTGGAACAGTTGGTAGCCACTGGATGCGAGATCTGGAACAAGCAGGTGGTCAAATTATTCCCAAACAAAAAATCTGATTATTTGGAACAACTTGACCACACGCTTTACAGTCCGGATCTCGCGTCCAGTGGCTACCACCTGTTCCGAGAGCTAAAGGAGATCAAAAAATATTAATGCGGTTGTGTCAAAAATATTAATTTGATTAAAAAACAAAAGTTTCTCATTAAAGTAACATTTTAAATGCTAGTTATTACCACAAAAGTTCAAGGTTGTAAAATGCGAAATATGATTTAAATCAAGAATTTCATAAAAATTTAGAGTGAAAAGGTCAAAACTTGAACAACCTGCCTCTGTCTCCCCTAATGGAATGCTCTGATTGGTTCTTCCACTCTATATAAAGGTTGTAATTCTTGTTTCACTGTATCAGTTTTGTAATAAAATTGTTATCACGCTGATGAGGACGACTTTGTCGTCGAAATGTACATACGTGGTATGAAAATAATTTTGTGGATTTTTTTTTATTTTTTTATTTTTTTTTTTTTATAATACAAGTTCTCACCATAACTAGATTTCCGCAGTTTCTTGGCTCCATTAGAAGATTGTATAACGAGGGAGTTTTTTAGGAAGTATTTTTCAAGAACTATAAATGAAAATAAACGATACTTTATTTTATGTTTTTTCGTGAAATACTTCTGATTTAATTATTCTTGAGCACGCGTTTTTCCGTCACTATCTTTGTTGTCTAAAAATTCTATTGAAACAAATTTTGACAGTCGTTTTTGTGCAACAATTTCTTATCTTCATTGTTTCCCCTCTTAGATATTGGCAGAACAAACTCGGACGTCACAAACCGCTCCACGCAAACAAAACTCCATAGATACACAAGAAAAATGAATTTATTTAATTTTTTGTGGGGGGAAAAAACCGAAAATTGAAATGAAAACCACCCTAGCTTCCCCTACACGGCCAGAGGTATCCACAAAAAAGGCCGTTCCGGGGTATATCTTACAGGGGCCGAATCTATAAAGGGACAGACCGACAGACAACTTGGATTTTAGTAATAGTAGATGATTTATTCAATTTATTCGCAACTTAATTATTTTAATGTTAATTTTAATAAACATAACGAACTTAGAAGTATCTATGAAGCAACAATCTTTTATGGGCAGACGAACGCGCATCCATTGTAATTCGTTATTATTTCAGACATTTTTTGACCTTTACAAAATTGTTATAAATTATGCTTCAGTGAAACAAGTTATTTATTTTCACTCACTTAATGGGAGTTAATATTGGAAACGTATATTTTATAATTTTCTGTTAAAGTTAATCAGTCAGTAAGATTTTTAACGATTAAAAAATGGACTCAAAGAACCGAAAATATCATTTAATACTTTGCAGCAGTTTCGCTTACACTGGATGAGCGTATCGATTAGCATGGTTTTGTTTTCGAGGGCAAAGTTATTGAACTTTCTTTATGGCGCATTTGTCTAAAGATGATGAAATCTTTTGAAATTACCTGATGTAAAAGTAATTAACCGGAGGAGTTATATCCCATTTTATCCAATTAGAAGAGTGTTATAGAATTCCTAAACACGCGCATCTTTTTCACTCTTGTGGAAAGAGATGTTGTTCAGATAAAACATCCTTAGTGAGTTACGGCCAGGCTGTCCAGACAAACAGACGTGTGAATCGGAATTGAACCGTCTAATGGAATAGACGAGTCAGTTAGAATTAACCTGTGTAAGACTGATGTTTTGTTTAATAGATGATGCTAAGTGGAGGAGAAACCCCTCTACAATTAAGATATCACTAGTATTAGTTAAACACTTAGGTTATTTCTAGTTTATTGCCATAATCGGAAATAAAAAATTATAATTACGGTATCTCGTATTATTGTTAAGTGTATTAGGTTTGATATTTATCTGTTCATGTGTAATTCACGAAATTCTTCAAAGAAACTCTCCGCCTAACATATTAACCCTTTTTCTGTATGAAAAAGAAGATAAAAGGAATCTTAAGTAATCCTTCTAAAAATATTAAGGGAAAAAGAGTTTCTACATTTAGTAGAAATGAACTTTTTTCTTTGATAGGAACGTTTTCTTCAGACCTGGTTGTTTGAGGGTTTTTTTTCCGATACTCTACTTTTATCATTGTGTGTGTGTGTGTGTGTGTGTGTGTGTGGGTATTTGTGTGTGTGTGTTAGTGGCTCTTCTAGAGAAGAGAACTAGCTAACGAAGAACGAGATCGTTGCTGATAAATGTTGTTGCTACATCGACAACGGCTTCGTTTCAGCACCAGATGTCGCCACATTTGTCGTCGCCACATTAACTGCATTTCGCCTCCGGGATTCGCTGTGTATCTGTCACCTGCTACACCGCGAGGGACGCGCATAATTCATCTGTCATCTCTCCCTCGTCTCACTTTATTCTCTGCCATTTTGCATAAAAGTTTTCTTTTCAAGCTGATCCCACGAAACGAATAAACTCGAGATAAGAGGGACTAGTGTTCATAAATGCGTTAGAAGCTCGGAGGAAGAAATTTGATAGTAAAGTAGAAAATTTTGCTTTTATTTATTTGGATCGCTATCAGTGCTTTAGAAAAGTAAAGTTGTTTTTTTTTTTTTTTAATTGATACAGAAAAGCAAATAAAGTAAATTACTGATATGGTAATTCGGATTATATAAGCGTAAAGTGAGTCGAGTAGTATAAACAAACTCTAAAACATATTTCTACTCAGTCTCTGGAAAATAATATAGGCGAATTAAGAGTCTCTGTACACACTTTGTATCTTAATCGAATATTCAGAGATCTCATGATATTCAGTGTAAAGGAAAATATTTTCGGTTTTAAATTATTACGAAAAGAAAACCTAACTTTAAATACCCCATTTTTATTTAGAAAACAAATATTTCGTTTATAATTTCGTAAAAAAAGTAAATTTTGTTTCCTTTGAGGAATTTCTTAATATTAACCATACATTACTAAGTTATTATTTATTAATTACGTACTTCTTAAGGACCCTTTCTCCGCAGTTTAACGCACTACTTATTTACTTTCTAAATTATGCGTTTAAATGTTTAAACATAAGTCTTCTAAATTGTAAGTGGAGCCCAAGCGCATTAGATTAAAATTCTCACAATTAAACAACTCGATCTTTGGACAGACCTGGTAGAATACCTTATTAGGCACTTAATTCTACGTCTCGTTTTTTTTTCTCCTTCTTTCCATCCTTTCTCGTAAGGTATTAGGCAGGCGTGCAATTTTCTCCTTGCTAAGTCGTCTCCTCTCGCCAAGAGCGTTCTTATTTACCTCAATGTGAATGGAGTACTAATGACTCGGCCCTGGTCCTCATTACTCCGAACAGATGGAGGATTCAGACGAACAATTAGCCGGTAATTCTTCACGAGAACTCACTCATTTACTAGGCACAGGGAGGTCAGGCTTTTTTATGTAGGCATTTTAACACATTTCCGTTTTATTCTTTCGGTTCCTTCATTCAATTCCATCTTTTTTTTTTTTTTTCAAGAAAAATCTTAAACGCAGAAATTTACAAATTTGATGATATTATAATAAAATTATAGTTGAATCGAATTTGCAGAAAAGTTAATTCTTTAATAGCTCTGTTGAAATTCCGATAGAGTTTATAAGATTTAAGGATAATCGTGCAATTTAAGAATATACGGCACATTATACTTTACATTATGTTTTGCTCTCATAATATTTTGTTTCTTAGGAATTTTATGTAGAAATTTGCAGCAGTATTGTTTATATTTCAGTTACCATTTATGAATACATCGTTTATATGCAGTAACTTCCAACGCTCTTATCATTTGTCAAAGGTCATGTTTACGTAACAACGAAGTTAACTGACTTAATTTAATTATAAACAAGTTTGCATAAATTTGTTATGACAATGTATTCTACATTTATTCATTGAAACAATAGAATCGATATTCGAAACTACAAGTTCCAGAGTTTAAACTGTTTAGTTTTCGTGGAGTAAAGCAGCAAGTAAATAAAAATACGAAATAATAACAATAGAAAGGATTCTAATAAGAAGATTTTAACTTTCTGGGAATAGGCATTCGTTCTTTCGTTAAATCGAGATTTTATTTAAAAAAGAATTATAAACAATTTTTTTTCTTATATACTACTTTTTGATATAATAGATATTTCCTAATGATGACATCCTCAGAGAAATCAGTTAAAAATTGCTTTCCAACGATTTTAGTTTCGAAGAGGGGAATCGTCAGTCAAGGCGAAAAACAGGCCGTAAAAAAATAACTGAATCAGAAAAATAATGAATTATCCCTAATGGATCTCACGAGACACAAAAGAAATATAAAAAAAATAGAAATAAAGCTAAAGCTAGTCGACAGGAGACTCGTTCCTGTTCTCCAAGGGGTTAGTCAAATAACAAAGTTGTTGATGTCGTCTTCCTCGTGCCACGATTGAATGAACTCATGTTCAACTTGGCAGAATATTCTATCGTTTTTCACTAGATCCTAATAAGTACAGAAATCTTCTTTGAATGTGCAGATTATTCATTATTCCACTATACTGTGTTCGCCCTCAAGAGTGACCTCGCAGTGGAATATGTGATTGGTTGATTTCATTTCGGGCATCTCACCGCGCCAATCCATCCATGAAATGAGCGTGAAACGCGAACGCACACAGTTTCTCTAAGTGCAATGTAATATTGGATATTCTAATTGGTATTATAGTGAGATTTATATTAATCCCTTATTTTCTGGGACTTGTTAAAATTTAGTTATAAAATCTTTTTATAACAGTTTAAGGTTCTATTCTAAAGATTTAAGTCATTTCAAACGGGACTATATTAAAGACGCGCACTCCTAGGAGTGCAGTATGACCCAACCAATCACGGATATGTAATAAGCTACATTCCCAATTTCACTTTCTACGTCAAAAAATATTTTAAAAATGAACAGGACAGACAGACAGACGGACACTGTATGAGGGTTGCCCAAATGAAAAGTGGACGTGTCCCATAGCGTCAATACTACTGCAGCGACAACAGCGTTCTAATGGAGGGGTGTGCTAGTAGACTCCAAACATATCGGTGTACCGAAGTGCAGCTTCAATAAATTGCGACTTCACTTGTTCCTGTGTATACAACGAACGATAGAAGAAGGAGGTGTAAAAATGGATGCGTCCAGGAAGGAACAGCGAGGATCACTGCTGATTGATTTTCTGCCAAAGAAATTCACCATGAATTTTGCACAGTACTATAGAACTCTCACGAAACTTTGGCGATCTCTCAAAAACAAACGCAAAGGTCCTTCTGCACGACAATATGCGCCCCTACGTCTCCCGTGAAATATGTTACAGAAATTCTTGGGAAGTCTTGGAACATCCTGCCTACAGCCCAGACTTGTCACCATGTGATTACCAGATCTTTGGGTCGCCCTAGAAGATATTACAAGAGAAACATTTCAATTCTGACGAAAACGTGAAGGATATAGTGAAAGACTTTTTCAAAAAACAACCAGTCTTTCTACGCCAAGAATATTGAACTGCTATGTAAACAATGGGACCAATGCCTCAACAAATATGGTGATTACTTTTAAGTTTCAAAAAAGATATTACATATCCAGACCGTGTCCACTTTTCATTTGGGTAACCCTTATAGCTCCATTCTTCCGCTACTTACTACGCTACTTGAGTCATCTGAAACCAGATGTTGGGCTGGGCGGCACACACTTGGAAAGGCGAAAGCAAAGCCAATTAGGCGCCCCAATCAAATGGAAAAGCCAATTTCCCACCTCCAAGAGTGAGGGCCGCGAAATTTGGCATTGATGGGATATGGCAGCAGAAGACCGACCAGAGTACCTCTGCTCACAGCATGCCATCAGAGGCTGCGCCTCGCCTGAGCTCGTGACATATTCATTGGACCTTAGAAGACTGGAAACACATCACTTAGTACGATGAGTCACGATTTAAGGTGGTGTAGACCTAATGAGATCATGGATCCAAGTTGTCAGAAACGCACTATGCAAGCTGGTGATGGCTCCATTATAGTATCGGGCGTGTTGACATGGCAGGGTATAGGTGTTATAATCAAATTGAACCTACCATTGACTAGGAATCGTTTGGTCCAGATGTTTGGTTACTATTTCCAACACTTCATAGTTTTCATGTACTCTAACAACAATGGGATGTTCCAATGCGCCATTTCACTGGGCCAGCATTACTCGAGATTGGTTTAAAGAACATTCTGAATGATTCCAACAAATGAATTGGCCACCTAGATCGCCAGACATGATTCCTATCGAACAATATGTAGGATATTATCGAATGATCCATTGTGTACAAGAACCTGCACTTGTAACACTTACGCAATTATGGGCG
This sequence comes from Rhysida immarginata, assembly GCA_023313115.1. Lineage (NCBI taxonomy): Eukaryota > Metazoa > Arthropoda > Chilopoda > Scolopendromorpha > Scolopendridae > Rhysida > Rhysida immarginata. The sequence goes on along the minus strand of JAHWFO010107143.1, from coordinate 963,546 downwards.
GCTATCGAGACATCATCACCCATCTACTTTGTGTAGCCTAATTGAAAACTTAATTCGTCGGACCACATTTCTCTATTCCGCTCATGTCCACTTCTTTGCTCCTGTGCGAACTTGAGGCGTTTCTTTATGTTCACTGTAGACAGTAAATGCGTACGAACAAGCCGACAAAATATACGTTGAGAGATCATTGAAATAGGTCCCTGATTAAGATTAACTGCATTGTTGCCTTCTGTTGCCTTTTTTTATTTCCTTGTAGGAACGTTTTGAGACGATTGAGAGAAAACGTGAGGCGCAAAAGGCCAGAGATGTGGAAGAAGAAAGACTGGCTGCTCCATCACGACAATGCTCCGGCGCACTCTACGAAGAAAAGGAAGTACTGTAATCGCGAAAAATTTTGGTTTTCAGGTTTCAATGGAAATATACATTTTGACCATCCCTGAATCCATTTTGACATGTTTCGTCGTGATTTCTGTACGTACTGCAACGTTCTAAAACGTTATGACGCGCAGATCTCTCCTATCTATCCTTTCTCTATTTCTCTACCCTCAACAAAGATAGACGTATAAATAATCGCCCCTTCTTAAGAAATTAAAAGGCAACAATTATAGGTCTGAAGTTACGTAAACAATAGTTTACGTCAACAGTGATGATATACGAGCAACAAAGGTTGGTTAAAAAGAATTTTTTATCCTCCTTAACGACGGAAGAATAATAATATAATTTTTTTTTAATGAAAAAAAAACACAGCTCGCCATGTTGATATCAAGAGGTGTCAAGATTCGCTCTTAGATATTTGGGAAAAAAAATAATACTATGACACGGAAGAAGTAAAAGGAGAACATTTCTACGATATTCTTAATCGCTATACAATGATGAGTGAAATACAGAGATATTCACGGCTAAACACATATTCCGTTGAGAAGATTCTCAAAAATGACTTCATAGAAATCAACATAGATCAAAGATCCTGTCTAGCTGGTACAAAGAAAATTAATAGGCCAGATCTAGAACATAAAGCTGCCTTTTAACGTTTCGTTTTATTTTTAGTTCCCATTAGATCGGATTCGACAGTACCAAGGCATCTGAGAAATAAACATGACTGACGAAATAAGTAAAATTCTTCGATCAACATACAAAATGGACGATAAACATCGACCCGGTTGACTCCCACCCAAGAGAAAATGCAGCTACCTGTGGAGGATTCAACGTCATGTGATGTGGTGTTCGTATGTCGTAAGTCCGTACTAACCTTTCCAAAATCTTGCTAAGATTTTTGGGATCCTTACCCCACCTATGAATATTGTTAGTTAGTTTAGTTTCCCTTCCTTCCCTCTTCCTTCCCCGAACTTACCGACATGTGTTCCGACCGCGTTTATCTGCAAGAAAAAAATAAAAATAATAGTAGTTACCGTATATTTTAACTACTTCTAGTAAAATATCCTTCTGAGAAACTTTATAGGTTAATAAATAAATAATAAAAAATAGGACCCCAGAAGAGCGAGCGTAGTGATATTGAACTGATTAAAGAATCAAAACGAAATAAATATTCTGTAAGGAGATGGTTATTATTGAAGAGATTTTGATGGTTGAAGAAGATTATATTTAAAACCTTTTTTTTTTAATTTTCTGAACGCCCGTTGGCGAATTGTTAACTAAAGATTTCACCCCTTGATAACTGAATTAACCAATCTAATCTTTGTTTATATTGTTATATTTTTAAAATATTCTTGCTCGCATATAACAGCAGAATAAAGCCACGGTTATTAGTCAGAATATTGCTGTCCATGTTTGACTATTAAGTTTGTTTTTGTGCTTCAGTACCTCTTAGGTGAATAAGAATTCGGCGTTCGAAAAGGAAAGAAATTTGCAAGGGAATATTATGGCTTATCGAACCTAAATCAAAACAAAAGAAAAAGATAAGTCTTTTTTTTTAATAATATTTATTTCAGGATTTGTGTTATCTAAGATTAATAATCTGGTTCTTTTACACATTCAGATTATTCAACCATGAAAGGAACTACCTCTGTAAGGTAAGGAAGCAATAAAACGTCTGGAGTTACTCACGTCCTTGTGCTACCTAGATCTGTGACCGTTACAGTACGTACCTGTGTGTGTGTGTGTGTGTGTGTGTGTGTGTGTGTGTGTGCGTGCGTGTGCGTGCGTGTGTGTGTGCATGTGTGTATGTATCTCGCATTTCTCAAAAGTAGTTAGGCGTAGAATGTTGAAATTTTGTCTTTAGGACTGTTGCAACATGTAGTGCACCTCGCATTTTGGTTGCAATCGGCTGGACCAAACATGTGTTTTGGTCGTTTCCCCAACTGATTTCCTTTCATGTCTATGGAGATTTGATTGCGTGGAGCAGTTTGTGACGTCAGAGTTTTACTGTCTGACGACAGAGTTTAAAGTACTCTATGTGGAGAACAAAATTTGAAGAACTTCATTTGAAGTTCCCAAACGGCTGTCAAAATTTGTTTCAACATTTCGAGTTTTTAGACAACAAAGAGAGACGGAAATTCGTGCGTCAAGAATAAAAATGAGAATTTTTTCCCAAAAAAAGATTCAATAAAGCATCGTACAAGGAGTCTTGTGCTGCCCTCAACAAATTTTTTTGTCTGGGGCTTCACTCTCTACAGACCTCTCGAACACTTTAAAATTGAGCCATTTTTACTAATGCTCAAATTCCTGCTTCGAACCTCCACGATCATTCTACGTTCAAAATCTATCAAATCTCATTTTTTACTCACTCTTTCACAAAAAAGGACTTTATTAGTCTCTACAAGGATCCTGCAATCTCATTTTATACCATTTCGTCATCTAATACCAATTATAATTTTGATATTACTTCCTTGTACGAAGTAAAAAAAAAAATATTGTAATCGCGAAAAATTTCGTTTTTCAGATTTCAACGGAAATATACATTTTGACCATCCCTGAATTCATTTTGACGTGATTCCTCGTGACATTTGTACGTACGTACGTGTATGTGCGTGCATGTGTGTATCTCGCATTTCTCAAAAACGGTTAGGCGTAGAATGTTGAAATTTGTATTTAGGACTGTTGTAACATGTAGTTGCGCATCTTGCATTTTGGTTGCAATCGGCTGGACCAAACATGTGTTTTGGTCGTTTCTCCAACTGATTCCCCCCTTTCATGTCTATGGAGCTTTGATTGCGTGGAACAGTTTGTGACGTCAGAGTTTTACTGTACTGTATTTGGAGAACTAAATTAGAAGAACTTCATTTGAAGTTCCCAAACGGCTGTCAAAATTTGGATCAGCATTTGGAGTTTTTAGACAACAAAGAGAGACGGAAATTCGTGTGTCAAGAATAAAAATGCGAATTTTTCTCAAAAAAAGTATTCAATAAAAGTATCGTACGGGGTAGTTGTCACGGAAATCGATTCCACAAGTGATTTCCGGCGACACTGCCTGTTATTACCGCTCGCGAGTATTCACCCGTTCGAAGGCGGGGGAGGAGCGGGGCAGACAGTGTCGTCATACCATCCACCACGGAAGAGCCAATAGAGACCAGGAGAAGCTTGGTGACGTCAAGCCGAAGCTTTCTTGGCGGGAAGTTTCTTCGGAAAAGAGGAGAGCAACCCGAACTTCAGAACGAGAGGATCAAAGAAAAACCTGCTCGACACCGGAGGAAAAAGGGCTCTACGCTGTCGCCCGCGATAGACGGAAACACCAGGACCCTCAGCCGGATAGAGGCGACGACGTGGCGAGTCGTCCGTTTTCTATGCTGAGACAAGGTGTGTTCGGCGGAGAAGCACCGCAGGCGGCGTTTCCACCGACGAGCGACTCCGGCAGCAGGAATGAGTCAGCGAGCTCGGGTTCATGCGGAGCAACCGTGAGTTTGACGTTGTACCGAACGCTCTCCGTTTCAACAACCGCAATTGTAAGTTCATTTTCGTTAACGTGTTGTGACCCTAGTGCCTGGTCGCCTGTGTTAATTGATTTATATGGAAGAGAGTTCGACGGGCGTTCGACAATTAGAGGCTTCTTTCCAGCTGGGTTGAACGCCTATCTCTCAACCCAGTATGGGTTTGCATATTTAGCTTAAATAAGTCATGTGTGAGTGCGTCGGAGTTCAGGCCCAAGTTATTAATGAGGAAATAAAGGGTTTTATTTAACGACCATTTGTTTGTGACCAAGAGTTGGAGGAAAGGTTAATTATTTTTATGCCTGTTTAATTCGTGTTTCAATTCTGGTCTGTGTTTTATCCTTTTTCCTACCTTTTGTGTCCAGCCCTCCCGGCGAGCACATGTTTGGCTACATGACTACAAAATTATTAAGATAAGTCTTCCTTATTGTGGATTCTGTTTCATGATTGTTCCCAATTTATGAGTTGGTCCAAGTGCATTTGTTTCAGATATTTATTCTGTAGAATTCTGTAGAATTTGGAGTGAACTTTATTTATGTGAACCTTTACGTTTGTTCCATTAAGACTGACAGAAATCGTTTGTGTGAACTTTTACCGCAAATTCCTCTAAAAAATATTGACTAGACTTTAAAATTTATTAATCGCTCGGACTTGGACATTAATAATTAATTTGTGCTTCTGATACATTTTTCATTGTCAGTTAAAGCCTTCAATTGTGTTGAATTTAGCGCCCGTATTCAGGCGTAGTTATATTTAAGAGACCATGTCATATGCTATTTATAAATTGAAATACTCGAAAAGCATCTTGACATATTTTTCATGTAATTAGTTGTATGCTTAGGCTAAGTAATTTAAGACAAGTTATGAATAAGACAAGTTATGAACTAGTCGTATTATATGCTTTAGAGAATAAGAATTGTAATTGATATTCTCGTATTGGTATTTTTCATTACTTAAGCAAGTTTTGTCTATCAGAATTCTTTAAGATATTTAGATATGTGTTTCTCGAAAAAGCCGATTAGCTCGGTTTTATCATTGTAAGAATTTATAATGTGTGGATACTCATTAGTTTTTGAAGTTTAAAAACTCAATCGTATTTGCTGAACTTTAGTCCGTAAGTTTTTAAGCTTATAGCTTTGGTGCTAATTTTCAGTTGGAGTATTCAGCTTTGTTATAGCTTTTGATTTTGAAAGTTATTAGTAATATTTTGTCAAGCATTCAACTTTAATTAGAGCTAGAGTTTTAGCTCTTTACTTTATACCTGCCTATTTTATTTATATATTTTTACTTTGTTATTTGGAGTTACTTATATTAAACTTTATTTATTTCAACCTTACCCTGTTAACGTGCAATATCTTATTTCCACTGCGTATCCATTATTACTCTGTTTTTACGCGTCACAGTAGTCTTCTGGTGCCCACAACGGATTTTTATTTTGCATAATATCGTCAGTTGGTCAAAATATATTTGTCACTGAGTGTTTATATAAGTTTCTTAAGTTAGTGTTTATTTTAAGTACAGGATATCGAGTATAACTAATACAGGGTATCCCAACGATACGCGTCCAAAATAGAAAAACTGAATAGAGGACCCAATACTTATGAGAATCACTTCTATGTATGTTATTCGAAATGTTACTATTATGGAGATATTAACGATTTTGTGATTTTATCAGTAACCCCCGCCTTATTCCGTTAAAATGTGTTTCCGAGAATGTATGTCGTTTTGAGGAATTTGGTTACTGGAATTGTATATTTTGGGCAACGTATATTTCAGAAAATGGACAAATTGTACGCATAACATTTTTCGGAAATCAAGGTTAAAGTAGGAAGTTCTGAGTTATCGTTTCAGAAATATTTGATGACTAGCAGGGCCCGTGCGCTTCGCAGCACAATCAGGTTTATTGAAAAAGATGCTGAACTTCAGTTAAGTGGGCAGAATTAAATAAAAATTGTGATGCCATGCTACTAAAAAATTTAGTATTCCAAATGTTAAGACTATTGTTAATCATTTCAATTCAACTAATAATGCATCTTGTAATATCTTTTCGTTTGTCCTGTAGGCGCCAAAATGTATAAATTATCCCTGCGGCTGACTCTCGAACATGCCACATAAAATTGGCCGTTCGAAAAGCAAGGCGTGCGCAGATCAATCCCAGCAATCTAATTTGTTTGCCCTTGAGCCTTATTTATAGTTAAAGCAAAACATGCTCTGATCAGGAACTGAAGTCTTTTAAATTCGAAAGGATAGTCATTGGAGATTAATGGAATCCGAAGGATAAATATTTTTCACCTTTTCCACAACCAGTTAGTATAGAGGCCTCGATAATATTTGGCTGCAATGCAACAACTCTCAAACGGGTACCGTTGCACAGTTTTGGAGCACTTAGGTTTCTCAAGAGCATTATTGGGGCACCAATTTTAAGACACAATTTATGTGAAGGCATTCCGGGAGGATTAAGGGTATTCAAAAATTCTACAGGATAATAACCTGCCTCCTGACGATCTAAAACAGAATCGATAGATAAAAAGATTTTTGTATCATCGTGTAATTTGTCAAGCAGATAATTATTAATTTCATCGGTAGCATCATTTCTAGGAGTAAGTATGGCTCTTTCACATAACCATGAATTTGCTTTTTTGTGGAAATTTATTATGTCAGGATAAATTTTTTCGACCAGTTCTTCTAGAGACTTGACTAAGTTTCCAAGGTTCTCTGGAATTTGTATATCACCATTGGATGTCTCTTTTATTTGCCATTTGCCTATTTCCAAAAGTAATTTTGAAAATGCACCAGCTAAACAGTCTCCTTTCAAGTGAACCCTCATATTAACAGTAAGAGTTAATTTATTTCTTTTACTCCACATAAAGGACGATTTTATGGATGCTCTCACCTCATCGGCCCTAGTACTTCTTGGTACTATGGGAAGGGTCTGCCTAAAGTCGCCTGAAAACACAACAGTCACTCCACCCATTTAATTATTGTTGCCTCTTATGTCTTTAAGTGTTCTGTCTAGAGCTTCTATTCCCTCTTTGTGGGACATAGTACACTCATCCCAAATAATAATTATACAGTCTTTTAAAAGTTGTGCAAGTGAAGTTCCTTTTTTTGATATTACACACAGGAACTTTAGTATGTTAGATTTAAGGGCAATTTAAAAGCTGTATGAGCGGTTTCCCCCCCTTTTAATAAAGTGGCAGCAATGCCAGAGGATGCTACAGCTATTGCGATATTATGATTTGATCGAATTTTAGCTAATAATAAGTTTATTAAAAATGTTTTACCCGTTCCTCCTGGCGCATCTAGAATGAATGTTTTCCCTTGTCTCTTGCTGATACTTTCTAGTATTTCGTTGTAAACGTTTGTCTGATCCTTCACTAAAAGTTTTTCATTATTTTTTACAAAAGATTGGAGAGTTTTTATATCATAAGATGTCTCTTTAGTGTACTCGGTGTTAAGTGCAATATTAGTAATATGTTGCGGTATAAGCAGACCATACTCTTTAAGACCTTTTACACTTCATCTGGTCTTCAAGCTTTATTAATACTTCATTATACGTAATATCATTGTATGTTTTGTTAAGGTCAGGAAAGTGCCTTTTCTCTCTACAGTATAAATCTTCTGTTAAACTGTTTTAAAATTTTTCCCATATACTTAACGGATCTGCCAGATTACAAAAAGCTAACATCACTGCAAACAAACCTCTTAACGCTGGTGGTAAATCTGATAAAGAGGTTTCTTCCAAAGCTGTACTCCAGTGGGAGTCATCTTCTATCAGACCTAAAGCTTGGCATGCCGCCTGAAAAGTTAGATACTGTTTTCCATCAACCTGTTTTAGTCGATTGAAAGATGTGGGTCCTCTTACATTATGTAACAGGAGAAGTAAATAACATTCTGCATTTTTTGGGTGAATAGCATATACGCGACCTAGAGCACTACTTTTTCTAATTTCAGAAAATCCATCTACTGGCGAGCCTTGCTTTCTTCTTTGAAAGGTTTTACCATTCCATCTATAATAAGATGGTACTTCCTGATACAGCAAAGTCCTAACAAAGTCGTCCCTCATACATAATTCAAAAAATACCGTAAGGGTAGTAACGGGTGGTTCATTGATTCGATCTGAAATGTTGCTTGCCGTAAAATAAACACGCTGACCATTTTCTAAATGAACAGCTAAATGTACAACAGGAGGATACCTTTCATGAATTGAAAATGATAAAATCCTCCAAGCGGCTTCAGACGAACTTATATAACGCCCTGTTTGGTATCGCTACACTTCGTCATTTTCTTTATTAACGACAGCAAACGTTGCTTGATCAATTCCTTTGGTCACATACTTACAGATATGTTTTATAGATTGAACGGAATTGTAAAATTCAACATTAATGTGAGCGTTGAACGTTTTGCATAAAGGAGGACAATATGGTACAACCCACCGTTTGTCGATAGTTACATTCTTTCTACCTACTTTAATTTCGGCAACTGAACCTCCCTCTCCAGGTGCACGACGTTTATATGTAGGATATCCGTCTTTTCCAGTTATTGTCTCACTTACAAAATGTCTAGGATATTTCTTTGAACACTGACCATCTTTCATGCAAGGGGATTTGGGATTTATTAAACCACTTGGACCATGAACCATATTGGATTTGATGATAGAAAACAACAATGGGTCTTTATGTTTGTCTGGAAATTCCGCACAAATGATAGAATCTATTTGGTTTGGAGTAATTTTCTTTTCCAGTCATAGTAATATGTGCACATGAGGCAAGCCGCGTTTTTGCCATTCAATGGAATACATATACCACAAAGTTGTGCCAAATATCTTTGCTTTTGTTAACAAATTCATTATCTTTTGGACCTTTAAGTTAAAAACTCTGCTGATAATATCATGCATGTCGTGTGCTTGTTGGCCCTGTAATAGAATATCACTTATTTCTGGCCATTTTGGGTTAGGCGTGAAAGTGATAAATAAATCTGGTCTACCGTGTTTCCTTACATATGCTATAGCATCCTTAGTCTTTTCGTGCATATATCGCGGACCTCCTGTAAAAGATGACGGTAAAATTACTAATTGGCCCAAATTTTTAATATCTCCATCGCTGTTTATTGCGTCCTTAAGATGAATGTAATTGTCTACTCTTAAGTTTTTTTTGATTGGTGCGGATGAAGGAAAGACGCTCTGAATCTTTTGCATACGTGTCAACTAAATATTGATTATAGAGTTGGCGGAAATAATGTAAGGAGTTATTTTCATTTTCCTTTGCCATAATGCGATATGCATAAAAATTCATTGCTAATACTGTTTTTGGTGAATAAATTTGTTTTATGTTTGGGTGATAACCATCTTCTCCATATGGAAACGGTAGAGGGTATTGAAGAGCATCATAAGATTTGTGAATTTCAGATATTCGTTGCAGTTGGTTACATTTTGAATGCAAAATAATCTCTCTCTTTTGAAAATCTTCGCCCTCTAATAATACAGCAACTACATTATTGATAGGTGCGTTGTGATGTCCCTTATGATTCCGTGAGGGTACTTTATCTGCGTGAATTATAACCTTGAAATTGGCATTTTTCTTATCGGTAACCTGTACTAGTGCCGTTTTAAAAGTATTAACGTAGTTGTTGTTCGCGTGTAACAACTCTTGTAACTCGTGCACAAGACCTGTATTAAGTTTGGGGAAATTGTTACATCTTAATGTTGCCTCGTTTTTGTCGTCGCCCATAAAATATAACTGGAGATATTTAGGCTCTGCATTTTCTTCTGGAAGAAGTGAACCAACTAAGTGGTCAACCTGTCCTTGGATTTTAAAAGTAGGCGTGTAATTACCCTCGGATACAATATTTGTGGCATTATTGTAATTTCTTAACAAAGAAAGGAACATCTTTGTTCTAAAATCTTTTCCAATTAAAAGCCCTATAAGTGGTTGAGGGGGTTCTTTCAAAGGTTCTAGTTTAACTTTACTATTATTACAGCACATACCCGAAATCTCTCCTTTCCATTTTAAAGCTTTACAATGACAACATATTACTGACATGGATCCAATCGCTATATCTTTGTCAGCTTCGTACTGTGTGGATGGGTTGTATATACAAGCAGAATTTTCTTTGCATTCCCAAGGAAGTGACCGCATCGACGCTACAGATGATCGTATAATTTCCAATCTTGCGTCCCTTCCTTTTTGCGTTTCGTGCAATCGTCTTCGTTTAGCTGTTACGCGCATGTTTTCCATTCTAGTGTCCCTATCCTCCTGAGATTCAGCAATTCTATTGCGAAAAGCTCTATTACGACTTTCATTTAACCGTTTTTGAGTTTTTTCTATAGTTTCTAAAGACCTTTCCAAACGCTTTCGGGACGCTTCATTTTTATGAAATTTCTGTTTACCTCTAGGTGTTTTCATTGGCCTACGTCTATTTTTTAATATGGGAAGAGATTTATTGCTTAGCGGAAATGGAAGCAATTGTTTCTTATCAAAAATCAGTTTTAAGTGATCTCGCATTAAACTTATGTCAAAGTTTTGATCAATTGGGTTAATACCCAGAGCAATAGAAACTGCAAATGCAATGGAGAAAACACCACAGTCTGCGCCGTTTTGTTGTTGCTGAACATCCACGTAAACAATAGGAGGTTTGTACGGAAATAAACAATAAATAAAATGTAGCTGTTCCTTTGTTATATTAATTTTTTTTATTGGCGTTTAAACTATCATACACATAAATTATATTACCATCATAATATGTACAAATCCAATAAGTGACTTGTTCTGTAGCTGCAGAAGGCAGAATTTGTATTTGTTTTTGGTTTGGTGGAATCGGAATGACACCCGGAAGATTATGATCCCACATTAATAACACCTCTTGCGGTCGAAAATCGGCGAGTGCACTTAATATCTCATTAAATTTGCCTATATAGTCTGTTGACAAATATTCATTGTTTGTCAAATCATTCATTGCAGATTTTGGCAATGGTAAAATATCTGCTTCCATTTTTGAAGCAAAGGGCAAGTAAGAAGGAGAAAAATAATAATGAGAACGAAAATTATGAAACAAGGAAGAAAATTATGAAAAAGGATAAAAATCAAAGGGGAAAATAATATGAGTTCAACGGACAAAAAAATACAACTAAATATCCTGTAAAAATATCAAAAGGAACCAAAGAGCTAAGTTGCAAAAGTTTACAAAACTATTAAATTTTTGATTTGATTAGAACAACAACTACGAAAGAAAAATAGCGCAATAGGAAAGAAAAATACTAAAGTAACGGACAGTAACGTATTCAATTAAAGATAAATATATTTAAAAAAAAATAAAAATACGAAAAATTAAGTATCTTTCAAAAGGAAGAAAGGGAGAAAAAATATTTCAAAAATAATAATGGTAAGTGAGGTATATACCTAGAGTTGAAGAAAGAAAACCATGCCACATACAATACAAAAAAGAAAAGGAACAGTGATGGATTCCGAACCCCTTACAGAGAACGAACAGAGATAGATACAAAACAGCTAAATTTAATTTATGGTAAACAGCTCTGACAAACGTTGAGGTTTAAATTGTTCGATGATAAAAGCATAAGCAAGTAAGCCTAAGCAGCCTCGCTTAGCAACGTTGCCCACAGTTGCAACAATCAATGTATAGGGTAACGTCAACCACGTGATTTTACAATCAACCATTGTTGACGCAACATATAAACACGACCAGTCGATTGTTGACGCAAACACCACAGGCTGATTGTTCACACATGCAAGCAAATGAATATAAATCAAGTCTATTTCATATATGTAGATGTAAATATTATTAATTTCTATGCTTTTGAGAGACTTATCTCTAATTTTAGTTTTTTTCCATCATTGTGGTAGTATTACATGGCTGTGTGTTAAATTTTAACTTACTTCTAAGTTGCCTTTTAAAACCGGACAAACCTACTTACATTGCCTTTTATATATATAGATAAATCTAAACAAACTAAATCCAGTCAGCAACACTGTTAGGTATTTTAAAAACCTCTCCATTTAATAGACTATCGACTATCAGAAAAAAGAGTACATCTAATAGGTTAAAAAAGAAAGCATGTAAGTTTAGAGATTGAACATAGGGATTTCATTGTAAAATTTATATTTCCTCTGAGAAGAGCTAAATCAGCTGAAAGGTTATTGAGAAACCACACATACAACTTGGAAAACCAGTCATTACAATAGATGTTCGAAGTGTCTACCACCAGCTTCTATGCAGAGTATGCATCTTCAAAGGAAGTTGGCCTTGAGATTGCGAGAAGCTTGACAATGTCCTTTAACGACGTTTCCAGCTTCTCTGATCTGTCGTCGCATTTCTTCTTCGGTTCCGCATTCGTTAGTGTAAACAATTTCTTTGTAATCAACCCCACGCAAAGAAATCAATCGGGTTATGGTCAGGTGAACGTGGAAGCCACTAAATGGGGCCGCCTCGCTCAATCACTTTGCGTCGAAATGTATCATTCAGATATTGTCTGATTTGCATGGCATAGTGGTAAGGGGCTCTATCGTTTTGGAACCACACTGTCTGACTGGTTTCCAAGTCGACATCTTGCAGGAGAATCTGTAGGTCATTTTGAAAGAAGTTCAAGTATGTTTCTCCATTTAAACGGTGCGGCAATTCAAAGGGAATTCAGTCAATTGTCCCTTTAAAATTCCTGTCCAAATATTAACTCCAAAGCGATGCTGGAGATGAAATGCTCTTGAAAATCGAGGATTCTCTACTGACCAACTACGATAGTTATGAAGTTGAACACACCTGTTCTTTCTTATTTATATTCATCTGTCCACAAAATTTGATCAAAAGAGGCAGGATTTTCTCTCGGCAGGTTTTCTCCAGCTTGATTTCAGGTAAACGAACTCCTTTTTTTTTCATACGGTAGGCATCGGAGCTTAAACATGCTGAATAGGATACGAATGAAATCCTTCTGCTTTTAGTATACTGTGCACACTGGCTCTGGGAATGATACTAATACTTGTGGAAGGATCCCTTTATATTTTATATTTTTGCAATGATTTTCTGAGGTCTATTTTAATCAACTCTTGCAATACCTTCATGAGATCCTCGTTGTCCAGGAAAGCGATCTTCTATTAAGGCATTGTTTGCATTCGTGAAAACACGATGGTCAGGGAATATATCGGGTTGCGGTCTACTTCGTCTTTCCACGTATTCTCTGCACAGCCTTGAAGCCAGACGGGCATTCCCTTCAGCAAAGCCATAGAAATTTTGCATTGCTGCATATTCACGATGCGAGTAATTCATAGTATCAACACTAGATCCCGATAGTCACGAAAACCGAAGTTCAAAAGCAGTTTATATAATACATACATGGTTTGTACGCTTGACATATCAAGAAATCCAGTACAGAAACGCCACGATACATCAAGAAATAACAAGGCATAACAGTCCTAGCAACAAGCACAGACGGAGACCGACTGCCATGCCAAGCGACTGACCTTATTACATATACTTTTTTCTGACAGTCTATTAAATGGAGAAATTTTTAAAATATCTACTTGTTGCTGACTTGATTTATTTATTTAGATTCCTCATCAAAGATTTAGGAAACTTCACGACAACTCAGAACTTCCTAATTTAACCTTAATTTCCGAAACATTTTATGCATGCAATTCGTTTATTTTCTGAAATTTAATACTACTATTACGTTGCCCAAAGAATGCAATTCCACTAACCAAATTCCTCAAAACTACATAATTGTTTTTGTTTTGATTAACGAAAACACACATTTTAACGGATTTGGTGACAATCATAAAATCGTTAATACCTCCATAATGATAAAATCTCGAATCATTTAATATACAGGGTGATGATTCTCATAGGTACTAAGGTCCTCTATTCAGTGTTTCATTTTGGACGTGCACCGTTGGGACATACACACTCGACTTTTTTGTAAACATTAGTTTTTCGTAATCGGCCCAAAACATTCGCTGTAGCAAAAAGAGGTCTTATCTCCCCGTGATCATGTCATTGAAACCTTAATATAAATAGTTCAATGATCTTGTACGCAAATGTTTCCAATTTTAGTATGTATCATTTCTGTAATTTATCATTATAAATAAAGCAGATATAATTCATAAGAAATTAAAAAATAATAAAAAAAAATCCACTGATACTGTAAAATTAAAGAAAAACTTAGTACCGACGAGAAGAGTCGCATCATGATTAAAGTAATTTCATTTAAGATTAAATCAAACTTCGCTTGACTTAAATGAATTGCCACGTTCTCACAGCAATTCCTCATTCATATTGAGCAGTAATAAAAGAACGTGTGCACTTAAGAAACAAGACGGAAAAATATTCTTTTCTCAGCTTTTACGACCTGCATAAGAGATAAATTTTTAAGTTCAAGAGAATTTAATTTAAGTGGTGGGGACAAAGAGAGTTCTCTATGGTCTTGTAGAAGAAAAAAAAACGATTTTTTTTTTATAAGAGTATTTACTATAGTAGTATACAAGTATTTCATATTAAAGATTTTCAATAATATTTTAGTGATTTTAGTTACTTCATAGCAATTTAAATTAAGCTTCGCTATTAAAGCTAGAAATGTATCAATCATTTCCGTATACGTACATCCAAGGTAGATATAACCATAAAAGGGCTATTTTGCATTCATTAATTCTCTTATGTGATAGAACTCTTTTGAAAGCTTGATTAGTTTATAATATGAAGCTCTATAAGAAAGTTTATTAATTAATAAAATTGGAAAAGCACAACAAGCTTAAGGGCTTGGCTAATTTCCAGAGAAAGTTAAGGAAACAGGGATGATGGACTTAATGTTGCAAGTTTCCTAGGGAAGGAGGAAGAATATTTGCCTTAGGAGCTGTTTCCTGAAATTGGAACAATATATTTTGTGCTGTAAAAAGTAGGAGGCAAACTCGCTTTAAATCCTGTTTACTCTTCAATAAGTTTCATTCCTCTACAGTACATGAAAGTCGATGGATTATACGCATTAAGTTTTTTATCCGAAATGACAAACATTCAGTTTATGTTTGCAGCAATTATGGCTGCACGACTGGCAAACACGTTACGTTTTTACTTCAAGTTGTTTATGTTCGCAATTTTCTTAAGCTCTAGTCCTTAATGCCTTCAATCCAATAAGCATCCTTGAATGAAGCATCTCATTATCTCAATACTTCCAAGAATGAATTCAGTGTAGGAATTAGTTGAATTTCAAATAATGCATTGTTTTTCACAATTAATTTTGCTGGAAAAAACAAGGTCTTTTAAATTGGCAAAAGTAGATAAAAAAAATTTCGCTTTATATTGCTAATTCTTTTTTAAAGTAGAGAAAGATTAGCCTTCTTTCTTGTTTTGAAAACTGCTCGCAAGACTTTCATTGCAACCCTTTATCACCCGTTTTTTCTTTCGCCTCTTTTTGGCTCTCCCGTATCGTTTATTCTCTCTTCGGCTTTAGGGATTACCAGGAGCCCGGATAGTCGAGAAACGAGCGAGCGTAATCACATTATGAAAGAAACAATACACTGAGCTTACGAGACTTGCAATGTGCCTATCGCTTAATTTATAGACTTTTTTATATTTATATATCTTAAGAGAAGGCGAGGCTTCAATTTTTTCCTTTCATGGCTCTATTTACGAAGGCTTTGGATCGATTCCGATCTTCCTTCTTGGCTGTGCTACCAATTCTTCTTTTTTTTGTTATCACTTGCCATAGACACAACACTTACATAATTAATAATTGTTGTTAAAAAACTAAGAAAGGTTTTGGAAACGAAAAGTAGTTTCTGAATTTTTAAACGAGATGTTTTTTGCTATAAATCGGCAAACTGATAAGATAAGAGCCTGACATTAATCTACTCAACCACTTTAAAACCTTTTACTAGTAGAGAAAGTGGCTGCTGAATTCATATTATAATTTTGTGAAAGCCTTGTCGTATCTAAGATAATCGTTATAATTTATTGAGTCTATTTTTCATCATGGAAGAAGCGTATAATAGAATCGAATGTGAACCATCGTCTAAATATATACTTGTATGAAAGCCATTTACTTTTCAGTTTAAGTTCATAATTTAAATATTATATCTCGATACTACTAAAAAAAAAAGATATTAACTGCTCTTTTTGTGATCATATTTCTGGGGTTATAAACAGTACTTGCCCTAATTATGCTTACCAGTATTTTATAGATTGCGTTTATTCAGTTAACTTTATTTCATTAATTCCAATGACTTTGAGCTAAATAAGCATTTTTTGTCTATAATATTATTTTAAAATTTCTAAAATCATAAATTCTACATATTTAAAATGTATTAAAAAATTTATATGCAATATATAGTCTCAGAAGACACAAGAGATTTCCATTGTCACGTAGTAAAGAGTCAGTACCAAGAATTAAATAAAACAATGTTTAATTAGCAGAGTAGAATTGAGTAATACAAAGACTAATAACATTGTCTAATTCTTTTGACGATTAGAGAAACAAGAACTTTTTAACAAAAATGAACCGACTTCATGGGTCAGAAACCTTCCCCGAAAAATATTCAGTCGAATAGCGAAAACCCCATCCAAATCGGATCAGTGGTTTTTGAGAAAATCGCGAACATACATACAAACGGGTTAAACAGAGAACCTCCTTTTTTGAAGTCGGTAATAATAATAATAATTAGAACTTGGGATAAATATATAGAAAATCACAAGTGCTGATTTCTAAGGTTGTATTCGCCGATGTTGTAAGTGGAGGCTTTGTCGCTTTCAGGCCAAGAAGGAATTTATATAAAAATGGGTGAATGATGTGATATCTATACGCACATAAGCACTTCCACTTTTGGAGCCTACTAACTCTCTGAAATTCTTGGTTAACCATAGAAATGGATTCACAATGAAATTCACACACAAGTAAAGCTGCATACAAATACGATGAAGCACTTAAATTAACTAACTGGAGGATACAATATGTAAATCCTCCGATATTGCTTAATGGATAGGCATGAAGACCAAAAGGAAACACACTAATTATCTCGGAAGAGTTAGTAATGCTACGCGTCTACTGACAGAAATAAGCTAGTTATTTAAGTTATTGATCTTTAATATCCAGGTTATCTGTCGGTGGCCATTACAAAGATCCCAGTTATAAAGAAAACCTGGTTATTTAACCTAGATAAAAAAGGTTAGGGAAAAATATCTTAGTTATTGACGTCATAACTGAGACAAATGAGTCATAACCGTGATATTTTCATCTTCGTTTAAAATGGCGGCAGATTCCCTCGCTTCGCTCACAAACAAAAATTATTTTACTGTGTGTTTAGAAATAAATATAGCGAAAGAAATCATAAATTCATCGCCGGGCCTTTTGCATATTACAGGCCGAAGACTTGTAAACTTTTGTAAAAATTTTCATCTTGTAAAAATGTAAACTTGTAAAAATAATCATCTTTTGTAAACTTCTATTTTTCTTAGTTTATCGCTATTGAAAACATCGTAAGTCGCGACCGACGGTCCACTTCGATCAAAGGCGCCATGACGTCAGAAAATGGACAAGCTGACGTGGCTGACGCAAGAACATTAAAAACATCGTCATAATAAACTAGTTCTTTTCCTTTGCAGTGGACACCACAAAAGGTTTGAGTTTTTAAAAAACCTGAAGCTTTAAGTTCTAGAACTTAAATAACTAGGGTATTTTTGGCAGTGGACGCGTAGCATTAGAGAATTCTGCAGCTCCGGAAATAGAACTCTTGAAGGTAATCAGCTTTTAATTGAAAAATAATATTAGTGGAAGCAGATAATGTTTCGATTGAAATTAAAGTTAGTGGAAGCATAATAGAAAAAGTTCTTTACCCTCGTGCGTCGAGCTGTCGAGCTTTGCTTGGCGAGCTAGAACTTCCACTGCTGTTGTGGAACTTTGCGAATGGAGGTGACGTTCTTTACAGAATTCATAAGTCCTAATGTGGTAGCAAAGATAATGACATGAATACTTAGCAATATAAGTCCACGGAGAAATACTTGTTTCTAAGTTTTCTTTCTTATCAAAAGCACTATCTAATTAAGCTGAGGAGGCTGCGAACTTTTCTTTTCTAAAACGTCATTAGGTAAGGTGCCCTAATATAGGCTACTTTTTTTAGTGAGCCCATACTATTTAGTGAGCCCATACTATTTTAGTGAGCCCATACTATTTAGCCCATACTATTCCAACCACTTTCAGGTACCCCCACCTGTAGGAATGTACAGTATATTTTCTGAGGAAGCATATGCAAGTCCGGAAATAGTAAAAAAACATTTATTACGAGTAAAATAACTTCTTCTTCTTCATCTTCAGCTTTTCCCACTTCTATGTGGGGGTAGCTATTTTTGATGAGCTTTCTCCATCTCTCTCTGTCCTCGGTATATTTCCTTCTGACTTCCTTTGATTTCAGATCTTCATCCGCAGTATCTTGCTATCTTCTCTTGGGTCGTCCTCTTTATCTCCCTCCACTTTCATATTCATAGGTCTTTTGCCAGTGTAGTCCTCGTCTCTTCTCATTACATGGCCAAACCATGTCAGTCTATTTTCTTGGATTTTATTTTCAATATCTGTAACCTTCACTGTCCCTCGGATGCAATCATTTCTAATCCTGTCTGCTCGTGTCAGTCCGCACATCCATCTCAACATTCTCATTTATGCCACTTTCATCCTTTGTATATTGGAGAGAGTGAAGGACATCATAGAGCATTGCAGGTCTCACACCGTCCTGTAAACTTTGCCCTTTAGACGCACAGGGATCATCTTATCGCAGATGACTCCAGAGACTTCTTTCCAATTTTTCCAACCTGTCTGTATTCTGCTAGTCACTTCCCTACCCGTCTCACTCCATTTATCAACTGTCGAACCAAGGTATCTGAAGTGGTCAGTTTTCCTGATTGCTATCTCCATCAGTTTCAGCTCCTCATTTTTCTGGACCTCTATGTTGAGGCCATATATTGTCTTGCTTCTGCTGATTTTCAGTCCCCTGTCTTCCACAGCTTTCCTCCAATCCTCTAGCTTTTCTTCGACCTTTGCTCTAGATCTTGCACAAAAAATATATCATCCGCCTAGAGCATGTTCCAAGGCGCTTCTTCCCTGACTTTCTTTGATATGACATCTGTCACTATGTTGAACAGGGAAGGACTCAATGCCGAGCCCTGGTGGAGACCCACTCTCACTTCAAAGCTACTCGTTTCTCCCAGGCAAGTTCGCACTTTCGTCTTGGCTTTCCTATAATTTCTTGAATTAACCTGACATATTTCTCTGGTACGCTTCTAACTCTGAGGCTCCTCCAAACTTCTTGCCTTGGCGCTTTTTCATATGCCTTTTCCATGTCAATGAAGACCAGGTGGAGTTCTTGTTGTTTCTCTCTGAACTTCTCCATCATTTGTCTCAAGCTGAAGATTGCATCAATGGTTGACTTTCCTGGCATGAAACCAAACTGTTGACTCCCAGTTACGAGTAAAATAACTTAGATTAAAAAGATTCAGATGTCAGATGTTCCTAATACGGGCTACTCCTGTATTAGGAATACAATTTCATAATAAAGATTAACATTGTAAACACTTATTGGCCCTTGCTCTACAATCATATGTCGCACGTGAAGGATCCCTCTGGGTCTCCGGCACAGGCACTGTGAACCCACTTCAGGCACATCTGACATCTCACCCACGTCTCCGTTTTGTTCGTTCGAAAACAGCCCTGCATCACCATGGGCCGGGGGGAGAACTGGTTTTCTTCCCAAAGAAATATTGATTGAGTCTTCTGGAGGGGATTCCATAGACTTGGCATACCGCTGAAGAGTTGCCCGTGGAACACAGTACAACTTCGCGGCTTTCAAAGTACCCATTTCCCCGTTGCGAAGTGCATGAATTAGCGTTCTTGGCGGATCGGTCCCAAGATTTCCTCCTAGGTTTCGAAAGCTACATCTGTTTAATGAAAGCAAAAATTAGCGTTCAATATGATTAAATCATCAATTCTGTTGCAACTATCGTAATATTATTATTGTTAGCTTGTATATTATTATTTTTATTAACATTCCAACATCAAATACGAACCTTCAATGTACATAGTTCCTAAAATGGGCTAGGCCATAATAGGACCCACCTTGATAGCTCATAATATGCACGTCTCATCGACATGTTTACACCCGTGTTGATAAGCATCAAAGTTAATCGCGTGACATGAACTTCTATTCGTACTCTACACGACATTAAATACGATTTTTGGTTCATCTATGTCTCATGTAAGTTTTCTAGAATAAGCTTCATACAACCTCTGACAATTAAGTTCGGTGAATGAGTTCACACAACAAAATGCAAAACAAATAGAGCCACATTTACTTTATTGTCCTTCGAAATAATCACCCTGGAAGGCAATACACTTTTGGGATCGGGTGTATAAGTCCTGGAAGCTCAATAAAGATAACAGGAAACCACTGATCCACGCTTTCTAATCGGACGTATGCGCATTTCGGCAGCCACGCTGCCTTCTTCAGCGTACACAGGTTTATCTATTCTGATCAAACACTGTGTACGCTGAAGAAGGCAGCGTGGCTGCCGAAATGCGCATACGTCCGATTAAAAGTTTTATGTGGAACAGTGGTTTCCTGTTATCTTTATTGAAGTTCGTCCACAGTGTCCGGCTCCAGTTCTCTCTTAAATCCTGGAAGCTCCTTAGGGATGGCTTTAAGTTCACGTGTCACATTTGCTTGAATGTCTGGAATGTCCGCAAATCTGTGTCCCTTTAAGGCCCGTTTCAGGCGTGGGAACAAGAAAAAGTCTGCCGGTGCCAAGTCTGGTGAATAAGGTGGATGAGCTATGGATGCGACCCCTTTGTTGGCCAGAAACTGTTGCACGATTACGGCAGTGTTCCTCTTTGATCCATTATCCACAGTTACGTGCGCACGCTACACCTTCAACTGAAGAAACGAGCATCTGCTAAACCATTGCACGCACAAACGTGACCTGTCTGAACTTGCTTAAGCAATGACTGGGCTTGTATTCACATGCATTGTTACTCGCGTAAAGCTCGCACAGATTAGGGTTTGACGTCATTCACCGAACTTAATTGTCAGAGGTTGTATAACAAAAACTTTGGACCTCCCTCTTTTTCAATGTTTGCTTGTAGCATAATTCGCTGCGTAGCTACAGACTTGAATTTTCACATAACCACGTGTTTTCGTAAGCTTTTTCATCTCCTCCAGTTATGGATAGATGATAGCACCAGATTGACGAAAAAATGGCATAGCTCATATTAGGAACTAGCCCATATTAGGGCACTTTACCCTATCCTCTATGCACGAGTAGGCAATAATTTTTAACAGCTTGGGAATGCTCTCTTTAACTTCCTGTTACTATTACATTGCTTATTTAAGATATCTTTTATTACAAACCTACTACTACTACTATTGATTATTATTGTTTATTTATTTATTTATTTATTTATTTATTTATTTATTTATTTGGTAAGGGAATACAATAGCATCTGCCCGGGGCCAGTATGGCCAAACGACCGACGAGTTTGGTCCCCGGAAGATGCAGACAAATTGTTAACAGTACAAAATAATAAATTATGTATTGTAATTGATAAAATATATAATTAGAAACAAAGGATAAAATTTTGGAGTTACATTAAACGAATTCAAGTAAAATTTAAATTTATCAGAATGGAGAAAAGAGGCAGAATGAAATAAAGAAAGAATATTATATAATTGGTAATGAAGTATGACAGTGAGGGTGGGGGAGAATAGGGTAACAGCTGGTTGGGGATGTGTAGTATTTCTTAATGAGGCTTTTAAAGGTGGAGATGTTGGGTGCAAGGCGAAGATCGCGGGGTAATGTGGACCAAAGTTTGTTGCCAGAATTTGATATACTTTTTAGTTGGTAGTTCCGCTTAATGCGTGGGAATCGTAGAAAGTTAGAGTGACGTGTGTTGTAAGGTGGGGAAGTAGGTGATGTGAACAAATGTTGGGGGAGGGATATTATAATGTGGTTATTGAGTGCTTTGTATATAAAGATTGCTAAGTTTGTGGGATAAAGTTGGTGAATTGGGGTTATACCTATTGAGTGAAAAAGATGTAACACAGGGGCGGGTTTGGGTAGTTTAACAACGATGCGAGCAAACCATTTTTGTATCCTGAGTAAGCGGAGTAAGTTAAGTTTTGTAGTTGCGCCCCAGAATTGAAGGCCATAGGAAAGGGAGGGGTGAATCAGAGTATTGTATAATAGAAGGAGGATTTTTGGGGGAAGATAGTGGAGGCGGGAGAAAAGACCTAGGCGTTGGTTTAGAGTCGTGGCTAAAGAATTAATGTGAGTGTCCCAGGAGAGGTTATGGGTTAGGTGAATACCTAAGTATTTGAAGGATTAAAAAGTACGGACGCTATCATCTTATTGCTAGACGTTAAACATCTGGCTGATGTGGTTAGTGCTAAGTCTTTGCCTCTTAACATAAATTGCAACTCGACATCTTTTGAAAGTCTATTATTTTGAAATTGACAAAACTCGTGTTTACTAAATCTGTTATAGAATTTATACACTCTAGGATTCAATGAAAGTCTTATTGAGAGCAAATGAAACCATTGAATAACTCACATGTCACAATAAATTCAATGGGGAGAAATGTACATCGTTCTCCATTAAATTTATTGCGAGTTATGGATATCCAATTTTGTTTTCATTTACGTAAGTACTCACAGATTTCGTTGCTTTCTGTATTTTGTTTTGAAAGCAGTTAATTCAGGATTGGGTTTGCTGTCAATTTTAATTTCATATCATTTATGGCTTTTACCTCATCCCAATTTCACATTCCATTAATATTTCATCCGTTAGGAAATATTTTAATTCGTATGAACTATTATCATTTGTGATTACCTTGGATATATTATGATGTCAAATTTCTTTGCACGTTATATGCAATTACAGTTATGAAGATGAATTTCCATTATGTCACAAATGCATTAATATCAATTTGCTCAGCTAAAACAAGAATTCAACGGGGCAATAAACCAAGGATTTAAGAATACGACAATTCTCCATATTTTATACACTACTGTTTATAAAAATCGCAACACCCTGATGGAATGGTCTAATCCATATGCAATTTGCAATATTTGCATACAATGGGTCAGAGTATAAATGATTAGATTTTCAGAGTAATTGCTTGAAAGAACACCATGCCTCGACGACGACGAAGGGTACCATATCAACAGCTGACAGACTTTGAAAGAGGACGCATAATTGGTCTGCGTGAAGCGGGATGGTCGTATCGTGACATTGCTGCTCGTTTAGGACGTAATGCAACGACAATTATGCGTGCATGGAGGCAGTGGAGCAGCACACAGAACAGGGCACACCGAAGACCAGGCTCAGGAAGACCCAGCACGACGACACCGCGAGATGACAGACACCTCTATCGCATGTGTGTAGCAGATCGTACAGCCACTTGCACAGTGTTAGCACAACAGTGGGGTGCTACAGTAGGCAGGACAATGTCTGCTAGCACTGTACGACGCCGTTTGATTTCCAGAGGATTGATGGCACGAGTACTATTGTTGCGGATGCCTTTGACTCAAAACCACCGGCGCCTCAGGTTGCAATGGGCCCATCAACACCAACAGTGGCAAGCTGAATGGCAACAAGTTGTGTTTTCGGATGAGTCAAGGTTTAACTTGCAGCACCATGACGGCAGGATACGAGTCAGAAGACATCGTGGCGAGCGCGACCTTCCAGAATGCATCCTGCAGCGTCATTCAGGACAAACGCCAGGGTGATGGTGTGGGGTGCATGGCCGTTCCCGTCTGATCAGAATCCATGGCAATCTGAACAGTGACCGGTACATCAGAGAGGTTGTGCAACCCGAGGTCATCCCCTTCCTGCAGAACCTTCCAGGCGCTGTATTCCAACAGGACAATGCCCGACCGCATGTGGCCAGAAATGTCCTCGCCTTTTTCCAAGCACATCAGACGCCCTTGTTCCCCTGGCCTGCTCGTTCACCAGACATGTTCCCAATCGAACATGTGTGGGACGGGGTTGCTCATCGATTAGCTCGTCAGACTCCTGCAGCAGCAACTGTGGATGAACTGTATATCCGTGTAGACAGAGCATGGCAGGAATTCCCCAGGCCCTTATTCAGAGCTTGTTTGACTCAATGCCACGACGTTTAGAGGCTGTAATTGCATCCCACGGTGGTTTCACCCGATACTAATGTGACAATAAAACGCATTGTATTGACCTGAAAATCTAATGGTTTCTTTTCTGACCCATGATATGCAAATGCTCCAAATTTAATGCAGATTGGGCTATTCCATCAGGGTGTTGCGATTTTTATAAACAGTAGTGTATGTATATATTTTATAGCTTCATACATAATTATTGACTGCCTCCTTTAAAAACATCATTTACTCTCTTCACTTTCTCTTACCGTTCAAAGCATTATGGCCATTTTTGAATATCCTCCATTCGCCTTCAAAACATCTTTCACTCTGCGTGGCATGGATTTTTTCGATATCTTGTAGATGAAACCACGATGTTCCCATCAGATCTGTTTAATACGCGACTAACATGAATACACTTGATTTTTTAACTCAACCCACAAGTGCTATATTAGGTTATGCCAGGAGAATTTGAAGGCTATGAGTATAACTGAAATTTTTCCTCATTTTCTATAAGGTGAGCACTTTAACAATGCAGGGGCATTTTCGTGGGAAGCGGACAGTATCTATACAAATACCGGGAAAATGATTTCTGGGATCAAAATAGGAAAGAATGTCCCCATGAGCATATATCCTGCAAAGCGTTACTACTAACAAGGGACATACATGTAGTTGTACCAGCACTTTTTTTTATGCGGAAGCTTACCTTGGAAGTTTATAGCGCAATAATACACATAACGCCGCTTTAACAATGGAGTCTTTGTAAGGGTATATGTGCTCAAAGTTTTTCGTTTTCTCGGTTTATTTTGAAAGAAACAAAATTTACCATTTTCTTATTTTGCAAGCATCAATAGTAGCTTTAGATGAGTAACATATTTCAATTTGGTGGGAATCTGTGAGATACGTGTTCGTGTAGTCCTCTTGTAAGTTGCACTGTGTCTGCAATTTTCATCAAAAAAAGTAGGGCAAAATATCAGCTTGGACTGCCTTTTGGTATTTTGTTGCCTAGAAGTAAACTGTACCATGAAGTACTGTAATGATCAATAT
The DNA here is from genome assembly GCA_023313115.1 of Rhysida immarginata. Classification (NCBI taxonomy): domain Eukaryota; kingdom Metazoa; phylum Arthropoda; class Chilopoda; order Scolopendromorpha; family Scolopendridae; genus Rhysida; species Rhysida immarginata. The sequence continues at coordinate 938,477 of JAHWFO010107143.1, read as the reverse complement.
GTTTTCTGCTGGGATTTGCGAACGATTTTATCGTGCGGCTCTTAACCAGAAAGATGAATGAATTTTCTGAAGATGTCGACTTTTGGCTACACGCTTTAAACTTTATGAACATCTTTTCCATTGGGTCTGTGACGGCATTGCGACGGAGCTAAAGATGCGACTTCAAGATGAGTACAGAATCTATAAATCTTTCCGCTTATCTAGGCTGAAGGAGTTGAGTGTTGTTTGTCTGATTCTTTGTAGAAATTCCACCGACTAGTGACTACTGATGTTTAAAGCAGCAGCCCTTTCTTATTTTGCTCCTACAACATGGATTAAACGGTTTTGCTATGAGCTGTGGACCAGTTGATCGCTGAAAGAAGCTTTTTTGGGTTTGGTGTTAACGTCCCATAGTACTGATACTCACAGCTGTCCCCAGAAATTTAGCCCTTTCCTTGTCTATTTTACCTGTTTCACTTGCCCGTTTATTTTATCTCAATTATTTTCAACACCATGCCGGAAATGCGGTTTCTTCATGAGTTGAAATTATTAAAAAGAATAATTTTATGCGAAAGTAAATTTTTACCCCCAATTTGTCCAATAACTGCGAGGTTAGACCAAGGAATCAAATAACTTGTAAAACTTTCCGTTAGACTATTGGAAACTTAACGATTTGAAAGCTCACCATGCGTAGTTTCTGCTTGCGGTCGTATCAACCAGAAAGTAATTATTTAAGTCTCCCGTTTTTTAGCTCACTCTTTGGTAAAGCTTCATCTTCTGAGTAAGAACTTATTTCAGTAGTATTTTTTTTTTGAGGAATTCTTGTTTGTTTCCAGTAACTTTTGTTGTGTCACGTGGATATTGTTAGCGTCAGCGATCCGCGAGGGCGAGGAAAGCGGATGACGTAGAGAGTGAAGCTGACGTCGAGAGGGTCATCCCGAAAGGGTCACGTGAGAATAAGACAAGAGGACAGAAAGGATCATGGAGGCGGAAAGCGAGGTTCAATACGCCCGGCCGGAATGAATACAAATATTCACGAAACCCGTTACAAAGTCGCAACTGCAGCGGGCAAATGTATGAGGGAGATTCCTCATATTCCGTCGTGCAAGAAGCGACAGCGAGACCTTGGCTGAATGACGGGAGAGTCGACGACGAGACGGCGACAGCGGACGACGAGACGGCGACAGCGGCCGGCGAGCGAGACGAACACGACCGCCGTAAGCAAACATTCAACCGTCAACGTGGCGTTAACCAAGGTAACGAAGGAGACGAATTACAAACTCGACTCATAAATCCCATTGAGCGAGTGCTCGTTTACCTAGACGGCGAAGCAGCTACGGGAGAAATCCGAAGGCAGGTCGACGAGCTACCTTCAACCCCGGAAAACCCGACAACGGCGAATGCAAGTTATCCAGCGAGTGCAGACGGAGAAACTCCGCTTCAACGCCTGTTCTGCGTTTACGATAGGCCCTTTAATTTAGTTGAACACAGATGGTGGTTTTGTGAAACCAGCGGACTGAATATAACTATTTTCTCTGCGGAAATTCAAGTTTCACAGCTTGAACTATTTCATGCGATATTCAGCCACGATGCTGATGGACTAGTCGAAAGGGACGCAGTATTAGGGGTGTATCCTTTCTCTCTTAGCGTTTATTGCCTGAGAGGAACAGGCGGATTCATCCCGACATACTCGCTAACTTTCTCTGGCATTTAAAGGAAATTTACGTTCTCTTGGTATTGACGGTATTTGCGTTTTTCTACGGGCACACGCAGTTAGAACTGGTTTCGTCGAGTGCTGACGAGACGTCCGAGGCGAATCTTATCACTAAATTTGTTGTCGATAGAACTATAGCCATACAAAGGGCTTACTGTTATTTGATCTATTTTATAGCCACGATTCATTTCGACGATATAAAGTGCGTCTCTCCATTAGCCGACATATAATAATAATAATTAATTTCTGGTGTATCGTTGCAATATCTGCTGTGTAATGATCGTTTCGCTTGTTAAATGCAGGCAGATGTTATGTTGTGTCTGTGCGATGAGACAAAATCCGATCGGGATTGAATCGGCGGACAGCTGCAGTTTATTTGTGTGAGTGCAGCGACAGAGCGAAGTGTGCTACCCGCTTGTCTTTATGTTGCCACAATACTTACCGTATTTCTTCGTGAATCCGACTGCTCTGCGTTCAGTAAAATAAGACGACATCAGTCAGTTTAGCTTTGTGCTTCAGTGACGAGTTCTCATATATTGTTGTGCCATGTTTTTCAGTAAGTGAATTCATACTTACTTCATGTTACGTAATTATAGTGTCTTTTATCTTACCCGACGACGATTAAAATAAGTGCTCTAATAGTGATTAGTGAAAGTGGTGAAGGTGTGATTATTGATTATAAATTTATCCAATTTATTGTGCGTCGTATTTTAAGCCATTTTGCATTTGTGTTGTGTGCTTGCGGTCGCGTTGTTCGACGCAAGGGTTGTGATTTTATGTGGTTTAGTGCTATATCTAAAATATATATATATATATACGAGGGTTGGGGCATAAGTCATGTTTTTTCTCATAGCTAAGGGATGGTATCACAAAATGTCATATGTCTCGAGGAAACCGTTCATTCATAGTATATTTCCACAACACCAGATGGCTCTGTGATTTCCTTTTGTGGCATTGTTAAATCAGTTCTTAGTCAACCGCCGTGCAGGATGAATGTAACCCGAGTTGAATATAGCCGGTCTCCGCTGGCTTTGGTAAAAATTGGAGCACCCACTATACTCTCCGGACTTTTCTCCATGTGATTTTGACCTTATACGGATGGTAAGGAACCATTACGTGGTAGACAGCTTCGGACACGAATGGACATTGCAAATATTGTGCAACAGGAGATGACCAGATTTCCACATGGTGAGAGAAATGGTGAAGCAGATGATATGGGCGCCTGTCATATCGTTGGCAGCGTACTGCGAACGTTCAGGGGACTACTTTGAGGCCCTTTAGAATGGATGTGTGCTGTAATGATTCTGGAACATGAAAGTTGTAACGTTATATCAACTACCTTAATAAACATGAAGAGCAAAATATTTCCCTGTTGTTAAATGTCCATACCTTTCCTCTATTCCTTGTCCTTTCATCTATATATTTCACATTTTCCACTCACGGTCGAATTCTCACCAAAAAAAATAGTTGCCATGACTTATGCCCCAACCCTCGTGTATTTATATTCAATTACGTTTTTTTACAACACGGTGAAGTGAAAGTGATTATTGTTCTGCCAGTGCTTTGGTGTTGAATTTTATTAAGTGTCAAAACCCCCTACTTACGACAAAGGTGTTTTGTCAAATTTTATTTTTTTTTTACCCCCTTTTTATTTTATAAGTGCATTTTCTCTCACTTCGAGCGAAGTGCATAAATGCTAGTTCTGTACGTTTTGAAGAAGACGTCGTAGAGAGTGCTGACAACGACGTTGCGAGAAGGGATTTCTCGTCTCGTCTTTTATCTACTGTTCGTCCAATGCCATAGCGGATTCATCGTTGGAGCTACGTCTATTAAGATAACTATTAATTATATTTATTTTAATTTGTATTTCAACTTTGGCTTCACTCATGTCATGTTAATTGGTTTTTCTACAAACATTTTTTTTCTGGAAGGCGCATTTATTTCGTTTTTGTTCAGATTTCGGACGGGGGGGTGGTTGGACGGGGGGAAGGTTGCCGTCTGTTCTGATTTTGCTGGGACAGTCCCGATTTCGGTAAAATTCGTGTTCAAATCTTCAAATGCTACAATTTAAAATAATGGAAAGTGAATAAACAATGGAAATATACAAGTTGCATAACATGTTCCTACTTTTGCTTGAAAATAATTTAGCAAAGTTATTAAAAAAAAATAAAAAGAAAGAAAGAAAATTTTTGAAATATCATCGCTGTCTATTTTCATAGATTTCAGTCTTTTCCTCTCAAGAAAAATAAAACGTCCATTGAGATAGTTTATAATATTAATCCGACGGTCCCGAAGTTTTGTTCTTAAAAATACATGGAAAAACTGTAAAAATCTAACTAATAGGTTTTTATTTATTTGTTGCTGTAAATTATTACAGCAGAATATCCATTTTTACTTGCACCTCGATTGAATATTTCACTATTCTAAGTGTGCTCTTTGGATTAAACCCTACTAATTGTTTTCTTCTCCTGTTATCCTTGGTTCTCCTTTAAGTATATTTCTTCTTCTTTTTTTTTTGTTAATAGGTATAAAGCATCAAAAACTGTCAGAAGCCAGACTAAATAGTTCCCTTTCTATTTCATTTTTTCTGAATAAAGAATTGCCCTCTTCTCATAAAACTCCATCAAGTGAAATATGTACGACTGAACCCACCACTTCATCAAGTATAGTTTCAAACTCACTTATTTCTAATTTCATGCAAAAAACTGATGTCCAAACTGCAGAAATTATATGGGCACTAAAGACAGTGAAAAACCATTATTCTTATAACTCTGCAGAAGATATCAGTAGTCTTTTTTCTGCTATGTTTCCAGACAGTAAAATAGCAAGTCAATTTTCTTGTGGACCGAAAAAGCTAGCTGATATTATTAGTTTTGGTTTAGCACCACACTTCCAAAAGCTGTTGATAAACTCCATTAATCAGTTAGAACATTTTATTGTACTTTTTGATGAAACATTAAACAAGACCAAACAAGAGAAACAAATGGATGTGCATATAAGATTTTGAAACCAAGAACTTAATGAAGCACCCGCTACTTCACTACTGTTTTTATTGGCCACTCAACATCAGAGGATATTCTAAACGCTTTTAAGGAAGCTACAGAAGATTTACACCAAGATAAAATCCTGCAGGTGTCTATGGATGGCCCTGCTGTCAACTGGTCTTTTTACGAAAAGCTTCAAGAAAATGTTATGAATAACTATGGAAGTAAGATCCTTAATGTTGGCAGCTGTGGTCTACATATTCTTAATAATGCATTTAAACATGGAGAATCAGAAACAGGGTGGAATATGTCCTCAATTTTAAGCTCTTCATATTACTTATTCAAGGACTCCCCAGCCCGCAGAGCCGACTTCTTAAAGTTTTCAAACCATAAAAAGTTCCCACTAAAGTTTGTAAAACACAGGTGGTTAGAAAACGTTCCATGTACTGAACGTATGATTGAAATATGGGTGGACATAAAACAGTATGTTCAAAATGTCCGTAAAGGATCAATCAAGATGAAGAACCCACCACAGTCTTTTAACATCGTCGAAAAATGCATGCAGAGATTCCTTGATAAGTGCAAAGTTGTCATTTTTTCTGTCAGTAGCGAAACAACTCCATCCATTTTTGATATTGTATCAGAGTGAAAAACCGTTGTTACCGTTTCTAGCTACTGACATTTTTCTTCTGATTAAACAATGTTTGACCATGTATAATATATTAAAATCTGACACTGTAGAATCATTTTCGGTAGTGAAAATCTGTAATCTTGTCTTCGAACAATTTTTGACACCAATAAACGATATTCGTACAGGTTTCTGTACAGAAAAATTGCTGAGAGATATGAAAAAAGAAAAAAAATTACAGAAAAGGAAAGTTTGCTGTTTAAAAATGACTGCAGATTGTTCATTATAAAAATGCTTAAGAAAATCATTGAAAAATGTCCAATAAATTACAGTATAGTTCGGCATCTTGTATGTTTAGATCCAAGGCTAATGACAGATGAAAAAAGCTGTGTTGCAAAAATGCAAAAAATTCTCGAAAAGCTATCAGATTCAAAAAGGATTTCTGAAGATAAATGCGAACAGATATTAAATCAGTTCAGAAAATTTCTAAGTACAGAAGTAAAATTAAAAAGGATGATTTTGTAGATTTTGATGTTCATAAAGACAGACTGGATAAGTTTCTTGGGAATTATATGACGAAAGAAGAATATAAAGATTTATGGGAAATAATAAAGGCTTTGCTAACATTGTCCCACGGCCAGGCTGCAGTGGAAAGAGGTTTTTCTACAAACAAGCATATTGAAGTTGAGAATCTTAAGACACAATCTTATATTTCCCAGAAAATTATCCATGACCACATAATTTTCTGCGGAGAAAATTGAGAATGTGAAAATATCAAAAGATCTGAGAGACTCTGTCTCAGCTGCAAGACAACGATATCTAAATTATTTAGAAAAAGAAAAAGAGCAAGCAGCAGTTGAACAGAAATCACAAAAGAGAAAAAAAGTAGAAGAAGATTTTAATAGCTTTTCTCAAAAAAGGCGTAAAATAGAAAGAGAAATAAACGAGCTTGAAAAAGCTGCAGAAGAATTTGCAGCTAAAGGAGAGATTTTAAAGAATTTTGAATTTTTCCTAAAATCAAATGTCTTAAGGAAAAAAAGCTAAAGATAAGAAGGTTAGAGATATTATTCTCTTATCTTTTCTTCCCCCTTCCTATATTTTTTATTCTCATCTTCTATTTTGAATGGAAATAGTTCTTCAGTTACATTTTTAAAATAGCACTGATAATTTCTTGTATCTTGTTTTGAGTATGTCATAATTAAACCTTTTTCAGTATAGATATTGCATCTTCTTTTCTCTCTCTATCCCTGTGTGTGTGGGTATTATATTTACCTGTTTATAATACAGAAGTACTTTTTATTATCTTACTTTACGTGTATGTTGCTCTAAAAATACTATAGTTTTAATGATGTTGATACTGTTACTATGATGTGAAACTCGTTGATCTTCCACCACAGGTAGTACTTTCTTAATTTTACAAATATTTCAGATTTTTTTTAGGGGGGGAGGGGGCATTTGATCAATAAGGACTGTTGCTGTTCTAAAATTTATGTTTGCGAAGAAAGATGAAATGTCTTAACATAAAATATGAGATTAGATAATGAAAGCTAATGTGGATAATTATGATATAAATATCAATAAAAAACTCTTTAGCCACAACAAAGAAATAATG
>JAHWFO010107143.1:911900-931160 GCA_023313115.1 Rhysida immarginata | reverse complement strand
CATTATTTCTTTGTTGTGGCTAAAGAGTTTTTTATTGATATTTATATAAAATATGAGATATTAACAATTGTGTTTAATAAAATTATTAAATTGATCTATATATATTATTCAATGTCATTTTACAAGTTATAAAGCTTATGAAAAGCTTCAATTTTTAAGCTTTAGCTGTAGGTCAATCGTAGTACAATGGAAATTAAGGTGCTTATAAAGTGCTTAAAAAGTACTTAAAAAGTGCTTAATTTTTTTCTATGGAAAGAGTCTGAATCATGTAAATGAATAGCTCTTCAAAGTAAGTTTTACTAGTTGTAGTAAAATTCGAATTTGTGATCTTGTAAACGACAAAATCCCAGTGTTAAAAAAAAGTTAAAAAAAGAAGAAACGTAGGAATAAAATTTATTTCTTTGGATGGCTTGTTCATGGCTTATTTTCTCTTGCCCTTTAAGGTTAATTCTCAGCTTAAGAAACTTTTACATCTACAATTCAATTTCTTTGAAGTAAAGGTTTATGGGAGTTTGTAGTAAGCTTAGTTTATAGTCTTCTTCCTAACATAATTCATTTAGCCCACCCCTCTTTTTAACTCTTTGTGGGGGGGGGGGGTGGCGTTGCAGTGGTTCCGTGCATTGACCTGCCTGGTCTCCTAACCTTAATCCATTGGATTTTTATCTGTGGGGATACATGAATTGTGTGGTGTACGCTACTCCAGTTAACGACATCAACGATCTAGAAGGGCGTATCAATGACGTCACTGTAGCTATTCGATGGGACGCAGGTATCTTCGATCGACTTCACCAGTCTATGTTGAGAAATTGCTAAGCTCTTGCCGGACAGTTTGAGCATCTCTTGTGATGTCTCCAATGTACAGTCGGGTGCAAAAAGGTTTTTACCTGCTTCGTAGGGGCTGAGGTTACTGGATGTTGATCGGTTGTAAATTCAGGTACTGGTACTGAGAATCAAGGCAGATTAGAATGAACCTGTCCCTTCTAAATGGAAATAGGTTAGGAGATATACGCTTGGGATGTGCTTGTCGCGTACTTTCTCCTGAAAATAATAAGCGATAGCGGCTGACAGCAGCATCGTTAAAGTCTCTGCCTACTGCCTCGAATAGCAGATTTCGAATCCAATATGGATAGACATTTTTTTGTTCATTATCGCGTTTCTGATTTCGTTTAAGTTTTAAACAGTGTATGTAAAGAACACCATAAACAGATTAAATATTTTTCATCCAAGTGTGCAATTTGATCTGTTTATTTGAGGGTTTAAAAACTTTTCATGTTAATTGTCATGTCATGCTGTATTCTGTATTTTAGTTTTTAATAAAATATACATTAATTCATATCACCATTACTTTTACAAAAATCCTCTTTTGTTCAAGTTATTTAATATTCTCTATTATAAATATATAATAAATTTTAAAAAAAATTTCGGTAGGTTTTGGTATAATTGTCGTTGATTACTTTATACAGGGTGAAAATTAATTCCACTGCCAAACTTTGAGAGGTAGTAGGGATAGTCGAAACAAACAACTTTTCTTTATACCAGTTTTGCGAGAAAAATTTAGGTAAACATCTGAGGTTTGGCGTGAGAAATATCCTCTTAGACATTCTTTACTTACTTTAAAAATTTATTTACCGACACAGAACAGTTACAGCAGTTGTTCAAAGTGTTTGTGTCGTTCCACACAAGGCGATGTGGCAATTGAAGAGACCATCCTTGGTAAACTGTGCTTCATCAGAAAACAAAACAAGTTCACCAAACGCGGGATTGACGGCAACATTCCGAAGATATTAGTCGGAAAAGTACACACGTAGTTGGTAGTCGTTGGCTCGCAAAGCCTGCCCAGTCTGTTCGTGGTATGCGTGTTGCCCATTGTCATGCATGACGTTCCAGACAGTTGTTTGACTGGTCCTCACAGCATGTGCATTTGCACGGGTGCTTTTTGAGGGATCCTCTGCAAACCGTTGCAGTATCTCCTCTTCTACACGTCCTCTTCTCACACGTCTTGGAGTTCTGCTGTAACTGTTCAGCGTTGGTAAATAAATTTTCCTCGCATGTCTGGTATAAAGAAAAGTTGTTTGTTTCAATTATTCCTACTACCTTGGCAGTGGAATTAATTTTCACCCTGTATACACACAACAAATGAGATTTGTAACTTTCGACCAGTCAAAAAAAATAGCTTCCCCTTAAACCTGTAAATCACTTCCGCATCACACCATAACGAGCGCTGCATCAGCTTATCTCTTGATTACGCATATAATTATATCGATACTGTGCATCATTTGTTACATTACTAACCAAATAGATTAGTTTATTATTAATGAAACAAAAATTCTCAACAGAACAGCCAAAATAATCATTTTGTCAACATAGTTGAGAACGTGACGTAAAACTTGCCTACCCCCGATGCTAAGCAAAAACTTAATGGAATCGTTCCATAGTAAGCGTGTTCGACTGGACACCTGGAAAAGGCAGACTCATTGGATTGAAGCTTTGTGAGAAAGCGAACAATTTTGATCTAGGTAAAAACCTTTTTGCAACCGACTGTACATCCTGTAACGTCGTCGCATGTAACTCAGTATCAACGTTTTGTAGGACATTCTTTCTTGTTGAATCATCCAGGAATCACTCCTCCCTCCCCGACGTTTGTTTTAAATGCATAGATACACCCTGATAATCCTATATTTGATCATGGTTTTGCTGTTTTTATTAGAAATACAGCTGAATAAAGAAGTAGTGCAATTGTTCGGAACGTAATCCCAAATTCAGGAGTGTTCGATGAAACACCTATTCCGACACCCTGATGCCATCATACCGAGACAAGGTGATCTTCATAACAGAAAAGGTAGAAACTTTGTTTTAAAGTGCTGTTAGTGAATCTTGTCCTGTTAGATTAACCTCTATTTGGTTCTCTAATTTAAAGACTCTGCAAAGACGTAGAGTTCTTTTGGAGGAAGAGGTTAATGCAGTGATATGTCATTACTACCTTAAAACATTTTGTCGCTTCAGAAATGAAATCCTGACATTGAACATGCTTGCATTGGTAAAGATTTTTCTATCGAAAAATGGAAGGAAAAATTCTGCGACCTGGGATCGAACCAGGAACCTCGGCTGTCATGGCCGACGCCTCTACCAGTTGGGCTATCGCAGACACCCGGCCAGCCATGCTGACTCAAGGTGTCTTAAAGACAACCAAGTTGTCATGGTTGAAAGCCCAATGGGAGGCAGATATAGTTTATCACATATAGAAACATTTCTCACTAAGAAAATAGATCCAAAAATAAAGTTCAAGAGGGAGGATTAAATTTTTTTTGAATTGTTTACGAAAAAGCATGGTAAATATCTTCCTTGTATTATTAATATGGATACATTTCCTTGTTTCATTTATAACGAGGCATTGGACTGGATTCAGTCCAATTATAATAATTTAACTGTTTCTTCTTTTTAATTGAAATTTAAATGTGGTGTCAATGAAAAGCATTAAAAAATTGGAAATAAACGTCATTAAAAAGTAAATGGGATATTGAACTCTACTCATAGTCCATGTTCTTGTTTCAAAGAAGACGAGTGGAAATAGGAAAGTGGACCCTCATAAAAGATCCCTGACATTCTGTTAGGATTTTAATAGTTTTCTGTGTGGGTGTTTAGATTCTGTCCACGTACACAGTGGTCATTTTCGCCTCTATTGTAATTTCCACCATTCCCATAAAAAAGCGGAGGAATCGTGGAGGCTCCTTCTTTTATTTGTGATGGCTTTTAAGGTGGACATCGTTTTTCAGATGATTGCACACTGACTATTCGACCTTGTATTTTATTTATTTTGTTACGAATTAATCGCTCAGAAAAATTTATCCTTCGGCTTTTTACTTTATTTCCTTCATTTCTCTCTCGTTCTCTCTGGTTAATTTCAAGTTTTTATTGCAACCTTAATACATGAATATATTAAAATGTAATGAACATCAAAGCACAAGGTAATTACATTTTTTCTAATTAATGGCATTTTAAATTCACAAAAGAGTAATTGTTTTTACGTGCTCGTGTATATTAGTTACGAAGCTCGTGATGCCTTATGAATATCGCATTACTGCTAACTTATTCAGTGTTATTCGAGTTTCTGCCTTTAATATTTTAACAATTTTAATATGCTCCTATGCAATAACATGCTCTGATTCTATTCGAATTCGTGGAAAATGCAAATTACATTTGAATTATTATTTACATCATTCGCGATGGACTGTATCGTTCTCTTGTAATGTTTCTAGTTTATAGCGGTCGCATAATTTCCTAGGGAAAATTGATTTTTCTCGTGATCTCGAAACGTTTATGACGAGTTCTGCCAAGTTGTATTCGAACGATCCGGAATTGGATTTCCACATCGGATTTATCGAGACGAAATTGAATTGCACAGATTGGAGCATGCACCGTGCGTTGCTGTTGGGAAGTTTATTAAAATACGAACGATCCATGCTTCGTCGATAAACCATTCCTCCTCCCGCCTATTCCATTACTCTCCGGTTTTGATTTAAAATTATGTAATTGAACTCGTGGAAAAGCACGGTGCCACATATATCTGTCATCTCATATAAGATCATCTCTCGACAAAAGTAATGCGTTCTCTTGTTTGGCAGTTCACTTCGAAAGCAATTCCCAATCACGAATTAAATGTTTAAAAGAAAAATGGATTCGAAACTTTTGTTTTATTTTAAGTGTTTGTTGTTATTAAAATGGCAAACAACATATATATTTTAAAATAGACGAAAATATTGAACTCTTTATAACATATGCAAAACTTGCCAATATCTTAAAAATGCTTACAGAACTTTATAACACGTTCGGCAATTTAATATCGATAGATAATATTTTTCAATATTGCACTACACAATTTCAGAAGTGATTATTGGTTTCGTTCGGCTGCAATAATCCTGATTATTCATTTTGATTTTTAAAAACTTTTATTTTACTCTTCTCATTTGCAATTAATGCAAATTAAAACTTGTAACAAGAGAACTTCTAAATTCTTCAGCTATTAACAGAAAAGTAATTTACTAGCATGTGAGGAATTTAATTAGGCTTCGATCAAAGTACCGCTAATTGGTTAGGAAAGAACATTTAGTTGCTATTTTGAAGTTAGCCGTCTTATTGTAAAGAGCAAAATTAAAATGTGGTGCTCTAATCTCTAACTTGAGCTTGTTTCGCCTATTGAGAAGTCTCAGGTGTAATTTTTCCAGTTCTCAAGTCTAGGTTCAAATCCGAGGCCTTTGTCTCAAGTCATATGGAAGGGCGCATATGACCTAGATATCGACGAATCCAAATATCTTATAACTCTATTTCACAACATCAAATTTTCGTGTTTCCAACATCAAACTAAACTTTGGAAAAATCTTGTTGGAAAAATAGGTTGCTTTTTACAACATGAAATAATAGTATACTTTTTTGGATAAGTTTTAAATTAGTTTCAGAAAAGGTTGTTCGACTGTTGATGCTATTGCTTCTTTAATTAACTAACTCCAATCTGCTTTAAATGATGGTGATAATGTATTTTATTATGCATCGAGTTTAAGAAAGCCTTTGATACTAATGATCATAAAATTCTTTGTTTAAAACTTCAACATTACGGCTTTAGGAGTATTACCAACTATTGGTTTATCAGCTATTTCAGTCATCGTTCGCACAGTGTTAAAATTGATTCTAGTGATGTTATATTTACAAATTGTGGCGTTCCTCAAAGTTCTATCTTGGGCCCTTACTTATTTTTTTTAAATGACCTTCCTAATGCTCTTGAGTATGGACATCCTGCTTTTTTTTTGCAGACGACTCGTGCATTGTCTATGCTGGAAGCAATTATGATATTATTTATCACTATGTGCAACTGAATATTAATTCCATTTCTAAGTGGGCATATAATAATCGGTTAACAATTAATTGTGATAAAACCCATTATGTGAGAATTGAAACTCCTCTAACTTGTAAGTTAAAAAGCTTCTCATCATGCTGGTTGATGCAACACAATGTGCTGAATCTAATAAATTTTTAGGTATAATTATTGATACTCATTGAAATTGGAGTTCTTATGCAAAAATTATAATTGCTAGTATTTCATGCTATGTTGGAGCTCTTGCTCATGTAAGGCATTTTTTACCATTATCTCTTCTTACAATGATTTATAATTCATTTATTCATAGTCGTCTTAATTATTATTTTGAAAATTCGTGTAATAAATACTAGGCCTGTGAGAAAAGTATCCGACCTTATTTTTTTTGCAAAAACCTGATGGATTTGGATCGCGCGCGCTTGCATGAGCCGACCTTGAACCTTTGTGCGTATGCGTGAATTTTTTCCCGCCTCTCAATAGCGTCAGTTGCTGGCAATTAGCATTAGCGGGAGGTTCGAATCAGGGGGAGAGATTCCGGGGACGGTGAGAGACAGTCGTGCCTCAATACCGAGGAAAGTGTGGAATTTTCCACGACGCCATTCTCACCGAACGAAGACGGGAATACGAGAGATTCAAACATGGCGACGAACTTTTGTGAAACGACTTTGCCGTGCTCACCGAGGAGGGATAGACTGGCGCGTGACTTTGTTCGTTAGCGCGACCGGCGAGAGTGTTAAGATAAATGCATTATCTGCTTCTTCAGTTTTCTCGACAGGTACGCCGAGTTCGTTAGTCATTGACACGCCAAAATTTGACGAAGCTCCGGAGAAGAGTGCTTCGGGAACCGACCGAGCCGACGGAGAAAGCTATCCTGCCGCAGCAATATCGTCAGTCGTTCGTCAACTCCTACTAGCCAGCCAGCCGCCAGAGTACCCGTATTTCGCCCCGCAGCCACTACAAGGACCATTGTCTACCTTTCCGACGTCAACCTACAGGATTGTCATCCGTTCCAGCCACACTTCAACGACGGAGAAATTCCGTCCGACTCCCGAGTGTTGGGAATTTTTCCCTGGATCCTGCCAGCATATCTGAGTGAAAGTCTCGGCTGCATCGCCCCATATTTTAGGTGAGCCACGTTCCTTCATTTTATAGTGCTCTACCTCTCTCTCTCAAATGGAAAAAAATTCTCCTCGAGCTCCCGCTTCGTCGGTCGCGCACTTAAATTAATTTCATGCCTCTCCGGTCGAGGCATATTACTAGCCCTAATTAATGCGCGATAGTTTGTGCTCTAGAGCGTTAAATTTCCTTAGTAAAACTTGCCAATAGAATTCTTAGATAAATTTGCTCAAGTAACGGAGGGGGATTAAAAAATTAATTAATTTATAAGCTGTCTTAGTTCCCGTTAATAAAGAGGTATTAATTCTAGCTTATTTCCTCTTGCAGCTTTCCTTAGATGGCATTCCAGGAGGCAAACGCATAGCGTGTCCACTTTCCAGTCTAGTACAGTCACCGGGTACGTTCTCTGCGCCCATTAATTCACACTCAAGCCTAGGAAAGCTGAAGCAGTTTTCTTCTTTATTATCCAAACATTTTGTGTTTTATCCCGAACTTACCAATGTGTAAAGCTACTCTTGTAGCATCCATCCATGCAGCTAGTTAAGTTGTTATCATGCCGTAATCGCTTGGCTGGATTTGCAAAACAATGTAATAATGTTTTGTAACGCGGTAATAATTCATTAGCTCTGTTACCCGTATGGAATTACCTGCGTGTTAGTAGGTGTTCATTTAAAATCTGTTATTCTTTTCTATTCAATTAATTTATTAATAACTGTGAATCCAGTTAATATCTTTATTCTTTTCTTTCTTTTTTTCTTTATCTTTTCTGATGCTCTTTGTGTCTCTTACCTGCTTCCATTTCCACTGCGCCAGTAATCAGATACATGGCACAGTGCAGTATCTACATCATAAAATCCGAACACATGGTAAACTTCATAGTGATTGAGTAGCCTGCAGATTCACCGATCTCAATCCAACTGAACGTCTTTATGACGAATTGGAACGGGCAATCCAATATACACAGACACAATCTACTATTAGTCTGCAAGTTTGGATTATGTACGGGTGGCATAGTTCGATATCCCTGCGGAATCATGCCCAGAAGAATCAGTTATACTATAAGCCCCACCGCAAATTTATTTTAGCGCTAGCGAAAAATGAATTTGCGGCGGGCCTAATATCAGCAATCTTTGTATACAGGGTGATTCTAAATTCGATGTACAAACTTTTAGTGGAGGTAATGCGGGTGATTCTAAGCAAAACAGTTCATATGAACATGGATCCTCATTTGAACGATAACTGAGATATGAAGAGAAATAAAAATGCGGCCCCCAAGATCAACATGTTAATAACTGATGCTCTCTAACATCTAGGAAGATGAAATTTGGGGGAATAATAGGGTACATAAAACTCTGTACACGGTTAAAGTTTGATCGAATTCCAACGAGCAGTTTCTAAATAACGCAGTCTACATCGTAACATTCGCATGTGAGCACTGTTACGATTTTGAATGCCTAACTCGGAAACTACTCGTTGGAATACGATCAAACTTTAACGGTATACAGAGTTTTATGTACCCTATTTTTTCCTCCAAAATTCATCTTCTAGATGTTACTGAGCCTCAGTAATTTACATGTTGATCTTGGGGGCCACATTTTTATTTCTGTTCATATCTCAGTTATCGTTCAAATGAGGAACCCATGTTCATATGAACTGTTTTGCTTAGAATCACCCGTACTACCTCCCTTAAAAGTTTGTACAGGGTGTTGCAGATAACTACATAGCAGTATAACGGGAAGCCTATCCGCTGGATTGCAGGGGCGAGGTTAAGTACAGGGTGGTTATAATTAAAGTGACACCATTCAGACCCTTCTAGCGGCCGTTCTGGTAATCAGATTTTGACGAAACTTGAGATATATGTTATACAGACCATGGGGACGATAATTTTGCAATAAAAAATTAGTTCACATTTTGACCGCTTCGTCAAAATATGGTGGTGATCATGTAAGAAACTATCTGAGAATTTTTATACAATCAGAGACGTTATGCAAATGAGATGTAAAATTAGAAAAGCTTTAAAATGAAAGTGAAATTAAATGTAAAGTCATTCTTCACGATGGCTTTAGCTAAAAAGGATCGAGTTTTATTGAGTTTTTAGATAGCGGGACTGGATTATAGGTGTTTTTGACATGTATATTATATTTTATTATTTTTATATTATGAACATTATGTTAAATCATTGTGAAATCTACTTTTATTTGGATCAAACATTAATTAAACAACTTCATATTTTTTGTCTTGGTGAAGTTGTTTTACCAGAACTGCAATAATGCTTCTGCTGCACAAAGAGAATATCGACGTTTTAAAAACTTGCGAAATGGGCCTATGTCCATTAATGGTTTAAAAAAGATGATTAAGAAATTTGAAGAAACTGGTGAGTTGGGTGTGCTGCCAGGGAGAGGACAGAAACGAATTGCAAATGAGACTGTGGGAGACGTTGCTACTGCTGTAGTGGAGAGTGCTTCAAGTTCCCAATATTCTTCAGCAAGTGCTCGAGCCGTATCACGTAATTTGTCTATTCCGTGGTCTACGGTACAAAATGTTTTGCGTTCCATTTTAAAGTGGTATCCATACAAGATCCAGGTGGTTCAAAAGTTGCTTCATGAAGATCCGGAAAAACCCACTGATTTTGCTTGCCAGTTTCTGGCTAGAATAGCCGTCGATAATGCATGGCCATGGAACATTTTGGGGTCAGATGAACGCATTTCACACTAGACGGAGCAGTGAATGCTCAAAACTGTCGCATCTGGGGTACTGAAAAGCCGATGGTTGTGCATGAAAAGCTTTTGCACTCTGATTACGTGACTGTATGGTGCGGATTCACTTCACATTTCATTCTTGGCCTCTTTTTCTTTAAAGAGAACACTCCTCAAAGCACTAAAAGATGTTCAATCACTGGTGCTCGTTACTGCGAACTTCCGCAGCAGAAAGTCATTCCTGTTTTACAAGAAAGACAATGTTTAGACACTACTGTCTTTATGCAAGTTGGTGCAACACCCCACATTGCACGACAAGTGAAGGAACTGCTTCATGATCGGGTGATTTCGAGAAATTTTACAACTGCATGGCCTCCTCGTTCACCGGACTTAAACCCTTGTGACTTCAGGTTGGGGGATATTTGAAAGATAATGTCTATGGAGGAAGAATACGGACTTTTCCTGAATTGAAAGCAAGCAAAACACGCCACATCACTGCGATTCCACAGGAAACCCTTCGCTCTACTGTGGAACATGCAATAAAGCGTTTTGAACATGTCATTGACACATATGGAATGCACATTGAACAAATGCTCTGATTTTATAAATTTCTCTGCTTCTAAGTTGTTTTTGTTATTATTCATGCGACATATTTTGACGTAGCGGTCAAAATGTGAACTAATTTTTTTATTGCAAAATTCTCTTCCCCATGATCTGTATAACATATATCTCAAGTTTCGTCAAAATCTGATTACCAAAACGGCCGCTAGAAGGGTCTAAATGGTGTCACTTTAATTATAACCGCCCTGTACTACAAACGAAGGGAACAAGAACGACAAAAATGACAGTTTTCGCGTTCACCTCCCTCCCCGACTGTGGAAACTGCTGGCTTCTGCAGGCCACCTTCATCTCCCTCCATTCTGCCAATCATCCGAGCCGGCCCCTGTACATTGAATTTTCAATCACCCTGTAACGCTTGTTCGTCATGGTCTGACAGACCAGCATGTAAAGTTTTCAAACATTCTTTTGGGACACTGTGTAATGTTTATTTGCTCCGTTTATACACTACCCTATCAAAATTCATGGGACAACCCTGATTTGCATGAAAATGGGAGATTCCGTTGCAATTTCAATGTTGGCATTCTTCCCAGCACTACATAACAGAGAGTATGCTATTAAAGTGAAATGTCTAGACGAAGTTATCTATAAGAAGCTCGTCGCTGGTATCAAAGCTGACGATATTTTGAAAATTCAGCACCATCAACTGAAGTCCGAGAAGGTGTTGAAGTTCGTTATTCGAAATGTTGATGTTACGTAGATTATATTTGCGTGAATGCTGTAAAAATGTCTTAAAGAAAAGAACTTCCAAAGAGGTAAGATTGTTGGGTGCCATCTCGCAGGTAAAACTGTTAGAGACACGTCAACCCTCCTAAACATCCCGAAATCGACCGTTCACAACGTCATCCGGGCATGGAAAGAGAAAGGCATCACAAGTGTTCGCCTAGGACTGGAAGACCCAAGATCATGTCAGATAGAGACCAAAGGGCTCTTCGTAAAGTGGTCACTGCAAACCGTCACACATCGCTTGATGGACTGACAAGATCGTTCATAAAGTCGACAGGAACAACTGTGAGCATCCTGACTGTTCGCAGGGAACTGCATGGAATGGGTTTTTATGGCAGAGCGGCAGCCCACAAACTTCACATCAGCACCAGCAACGCAGCGAGGAGATTGCAATGGTGCAAACAGCGACGACATTGGATTCTGCATCAATGGCGAACGGTTCAATGGAGTGATGAGTCCCGCTACACCATCTGGCAATCGGATGGATGGGTTTGTGTATGGCGAAAGTTATCTGTCAAGCTGTGTTGTGCCCACCGTGAAGTTCGGCGGAGGGTCGGTGATGGTGTGGGGGTGCTTTTCATGGTATAGGTTGGGTGCAATCGTTTCTGTGGACGGAGATCTAAACGCAGAGCATTACCAAGACATTCTGTACAACGCAGCACTCCCATCTTTCTGGCAACACTTTGGCATGGCCCTTTTGTGTTTCAGCACGATAACGCACCTTGGCATAAAGCAAGGGCTGTAGGCACATGGTTTGATGAAAAGGGGGTTCGAGAACTTGACTGGCCTAACCAGAGTCCCGATCTGAACTCCGTCGAACATTTGTGGGACGTGTTGGATCGTCGGTTGCGCGCTTGTGCGGAAGCCCGTGACCGAACTATCCAAGACACTTATGGCAGAATGGCGAAAATTACCTGTCGAAACGTATCAAAAACTTGTGGACACTATGCTCCAGAGAGTAGAAGCTGTGATAGTAGCAAAAGGTGAACCAACAAGATACTAAAATATGTATATTTTTGAGTATTTCTATTAAAGTAATGGTGTCCCATGACTTTTGATAGGGTAGTGTATATAGCTACAGGGTGTCCAAAAATTCTGGTACATGGCAGAAATCTCAAAGCTGCCAGGTAGGTGAGATCTGATGAGTGTTGTTTATAAGTAATAGGGGGATAAGGAATTCATTGCCACACTAAAACTTGACTTTAACCCCCAAATTTAAGGCCATCCATTTGCTAACTCGAAAACTATTAAAGATAGAGAAAAATTTCCGATTGCTACCCTCTAGAGCAACACCACATTAGTCTAAAAACAATTTTTAATCACACCTTTCTCCTTGAAAGATTTTGAGAAAATGGGCAAGAAAGAGTCTCTCAAGGTCAGCTAACATTGCAAATTTTAATTTTATGTAGATTGCAAAAGAAATTAAGTGAGAGCAGTAACGAGAGGAAGTGAAATCGTTTCGGTTGGGATGGCCAGGCTGGCTGAGGTTTCTAACACATTTGAATTGCAGTGAAGCACCTCAGCCAACCTGACCTTGAGTGAATCTTTCTACTAACAAAATGAGTGGTGGCTTTGCAGTATAAAAGATGGACAACAAGATTATCGACTAGTTTCACCATTTATTCCCGGCTTCTTCAAGGATACACAACAAGAGGCTCGCAAGCCTTTATATACAGAAATTTGGGTACAAATGAACCAATGAGCATGGAGGTACAGGGCAAGACAACAAAGTAACTAATAAGAAAATTAACCAATAGGACAAATAAACTAAGGAGAAAAGAAAAACAAAAATGTGTGGGGATCGCAAACGCGGACCGAAAAGAGGTCGTATCCGATAGTCAAAATGACAAGTAGATTTACTAACAGGATTGTATAAATAAAAAACTGAATGAAAATTTTTTTATATAAAGCAAAGAACGAAATAGATCTTTGGACTTCTTGGCCTTGTAAATCTCGACAGATTCCCGGGTGGCTGGTTTGGAGGGTTTATTGCAAACGTGCATAATAGACATTACTTCGCTTTGTGGTCTAAGGGGGTGTCCGGTGCTTGTCAGGTGGTTGGCATAATGTGAACAGTTGTCTTGATTATTGTATGATCTTTCATGGTCCTTAAAACGTATAGTGAAGCTGCGAGTTTAGAGGCCTATATAATATTTGTCACAGTAGGCACAACTTAGGCGATATACCCCTGGTTGATCAAACTTATTGTTATTAACGGTGGACGGTGGATTCAGATGACGGAGAGAATGGGGAGCGGAACGTGGGGATACTCGCAGGCCGAGGGAAGATAGATACATAGATAGCTGGGCAAAATGGGGTCCCAAGTATAACAAGGAGACCCATTTCTTGGAGGGGGGTAGGGGATTAGGCGGGTTGAGTCCGAGGAGGGCACGTTTTCGGCGCTGGAGTATACGGGAAACAGTAGACTGTGAATACCCGTTCATACGAGCAAGGGAGCGGATGATGCGGAATTCAGCTAAGCGGGCGGGGGAGTTGAGGGGGAGCTTCAAGGCCCGGTCAATAAGGAAACGTAAGGAAGCATGCGTGTGTATAGTTGGGTGTGAGGAAGAGTGGTAGATAAGGTTGGAGGAGGTAGTTGGTTTGCGGAATATGGAGAAGGTTAAGCGGTAGCTTAAATGCTGCTTCACTATAGGTTTTAAGAACCATGAAAGATCATACAATAATCAAGACAACTGTTCCCATTATGCCAACCACCTGACAAGCACCGGACACCCCCTTAGACCACAAAGCGAAGTAATGTCCATTATGCACGTTTGCAATAAACCGTCCAAAACAGCCACCCGGGAATCTATCGAGATTTACAAGGCCAAGAAATCCAACCCTGACCAATTACTCAATCGCTAAACTAAATTCGATGTGTTCGCCATAGTCAATCCTCTCTCAGACCTTTTGTAATCCTTTCATTTTGTACTTGCTTTAAATAATTTTTTATTTTTATTTCGTACTTTGCTTTATATAAAAAAAGTTTCATTCAGTTTTTTATTTATACAATCCTGTTAGTAAATCCACTTGTCATTTTGACTACCGGATACGACCTCTTTTCGGTCCGCAATTGCGAACCCCACACATTTTTGTTTTTCTTTTCTCCCTGTACCTCCATGCTCATTGGTTCATTTGTACCCAAATTTCTGTATATAAAGGCTTGCGAGCCTCTTGTTGCGAGCCCCTTTGGAGTTTATTCTGGTTAGATGAGCTTTGTGAAAGCGCTGCTTTCGTCCCATCCTAACGAATGTACACTTCACTGTTCGATTGTCTATTGTCTTGTTGTGTATCTTGTTCTGTTCAATAAGAAACTGGACTGGGTGGACAACTACAATTATCTGGGAGTTATCATTGACTCAAGACTCTCATGGAACCGGCATATGTCCTATCCTCTGAACAAAGCGATTAGGGCTAAGTACAGTATCATAGCCATCATGGGTCGCAACAGCGCCCTCAGCATTGACAAGAAGCTACTTCTGTACAAGTCGATTATCCGGACCATACTCCTCTATGGCATGCCTTAGTGGGCGACTATCTGTAAATCCAGATGAAGTGAACTGCTGTCGTTTCAGAATGTTACCCTGAGGACCATTGCCCAGCTGGACAGAAGACGGTGAAAAACCAATCCATCCACTTGGATTTAAACATGGCCCATATCGGAAAGTTTATACAGGATCTCCTTTTGATTATGATACAGAAGATGAAGACTCATGACAATAAACTTGTGAATGGGATACTGAAGAACTCATTGAATATGATCTGGCATACGAAGTATCGTAAACGAGGCACGTTCTTGACGTCAATTTTGAAGATATTAGCAACATCTCTTTCCCGGACTACTGGAAGATGTGATAATCTTCTTACTCCTTGTATTTTTTATTTCGTTTGTATTTTGTTTCTGACAATCGTCGATCTTATTTTCTTTTTTGTATAATATGGAAGACCGCTTGGGTTGGTGAGGCTTCTTGTCTATCTCAGTGTATTTCATTTGGAGTTTATTCTGGTTAGATGAGCTTTGTGAAAGCGCTGCTTTCGTCCCATCCTAAAAAATGTACACTTCACTGTTCGATTGTCGATTGTCTTGTTGTGTATCCTTGAAGAAGCCGGGAATAAATGGCGAAACTAGTCGATAATCCTGTTGTCCATCTTTTATACTGCAAAGCCGCCACTCACTTCGTTAGTAGTAAGTACAGTATTAAGATCCTTTCTGATATTGACTCTTTCTCGTCCATTTTCTCAGAATCTTTCAAGGAGAAAGGTGTGATTAAAAATTGTTTTTAGACTAACCTTAGAATTTGCTCTACAGGGTAGTAATCGGAAATTTTTCTGTATCTTTAATAGTTTTCGAGGTAGCAAATGGATGACCTTACATTTGGGGGTCAAAGTCAAATTTGAGTACGGCAATGAATCCCTCCTCCTCCCCTCCATTACCTAAAAACCACACTCATCAGATCTCGTCTACCTGGCAGCTTTGAGATATCTGCCATGTTACCAGATTTTTTGGACATCCTGTATATACAGGGTGTAAATAGACGACGTTTCACAAATTTAAGGATGTGTAGAGGATGAAATTCTGAGCAAAACAGTCTAGTCGCGTTTTTTGATTTGTGGCTCCGTTAAAAAGTTATAGCGCGTTAAAGTTCGGTATCGATAAGAAATATCGGTATCGGCCAGGGTGATTCTAAAAGGTCGTGCCAAAATGAAAAGGCAGGTAGAGGGTGAAATTCTAAGCAAAAAAGTCTAGTCGCATTTTTCGATCTGAGGCTCCATTAAAAAGTTATAGCGCTAAGTTAAAAATTGCTGAGCGTCAAGATACATTTCCGGAAGTGACGTCACGAAACTTTAAAGCGCTATATCCGATACCGATATTCAGCCTGGCCGATACCGATATTCCTTACCGATACCGAACTTTAAAGCGCTATAAGTTTTAAACGGAGCCAAAGATCGAAAAACGCTACTAGACTTTTTTGCTCAGAATTTCATCCTCTACATATTCTTAAATTTGTGAAACGTCGTCCATTTACACCCTGTATACACTGTCATATCAATGAATTATGACCACCCGCTTAGTAATGGGAGTAGCCACCCTTCGCCGCTATAACTGCTGCTAGGCGTCGTGGTATGGACGCAAGAAGTTCGCGGTATGTGTCCGATGGTATGGCAGTCCATTCCGCTTGAAGCGCTGTCCATTCGAGAGTCGAAGGTGGAGGGTCCAGCTGCCGTACATGGCGGTCAAGATGCTCCCACAGATTGGATTGATGTCCGGCGAATTAGCGGGCCAAGGGAGCACTCGAAAGTCAGTAGAGTGTCTCTCGAACCAATCCAGAAGGAGACGTGCCTTGTGGCAGGGGTGCATTGTCCTGCTGGAACACACCATCACATTTGGGGAACATCGTGAGCATGTACGGGTGCACCTGCTCCGCTACGATTGACAGATAGCCACAGGAATTCAAATTGCCCTCTGGACGAATCAGTAGACCTAACTGCTTCCAACAGAAGATCCCCCACACATGCACACTACCCCCACCTGCCTATATCCGGCCCACAATAGCCTCCTGCAGTCTCTTTTCAGGGCGTTCACGACGCACTCGCCATCGCCCGTCAATCTTATGGAGAAATAACCTTGACTCGTCGCACTAACGAGCATTTTGCTTTCAAAATCGGACAAAAATATTTTGAGTAATTTTCAAATTGGAAATAAATGAAAATGCATGGAAAAGCTTATTAAAAGTATATTTTAGTGAAAATAAGTACATATTTAAAAAAAATATACATTTATTCTTCTTCGTCTTCATCCATTAATGAATCATCGTTATTTGGTTCGGGTTTGAAAAGGTCTATTGTTTCTTTTAAAAACGGCTGGCTTTTGCTGGGTTTCCTTTTTCTTCCACAGCTGATCAATGGATCTGATGTGAGAAGAAGCCTATTTAAGACGTCTTCGTTACATTGTAACCGCGAAAACTTCCTTGCGAAATCTTGTCGGTAGGAGCGGTAATGCTTGTTCCGTGCCTCCGCAGCCTCTTCAGTTAGCTGACCGATAGGTAATATGGCGTGTTCCACTACTGTAGGGCCATGTACTAGAATTTTGTGCAGAGTGGGCGTCATAGGATGCCAACCGTAAAGCTCGACGTACATTTTAGCAGTATCATTACAAAGCTCTTCAAACTTTTTTGTATCGAGTTGGTGTCCAGAAGATATTGCTTCTAGGATAATTTTTAGTTTTGTGATAAAATCTTTATTAATGCCAGTGATATCGGCTGCTAAATCTGGGTCGGCAAAGAATCTTCGAGATGTATTGCCTGAATTCGAATCCCCGAACCCAGCTTTAGGCATATCTATAATCAGTCCCGTTCTTTCTCTGTATTCCTTCTGAATTTTTTCTTTGTTCTCCTTAACAATTTTCTTTTCTTCCGTGGTTCGAGCTTGCCATTTCTGCAAAGGAAGCTTATATGCGAGATGAAGCACAGTTTCAAATAGTCGAATTCTTGCATGAAGAATCGACAAACCGAAACGTAATGATTGCGGGTCTTCTTCAGTTCTCTTTTCAAAGTCATTGAAATGTTTTGAAGTTTTCCCACAAATATAACACCTCATGGTAGAGGAGGTCCCAGTTGCTGCATTGCAGACCTTTCCATCTACCATAGTTGGAAGCAACGTATGTTGCACGAGGGCTCCATTAACAGCCTCGATTTGGGTTTTCTGTAATTTTTTGGCTTGGTCTTCCACATATTTTATTTCTTCCTTCGTTATGTCCACAGTTTCATGTACGAATCGAATACGAATGGGCCGGCAAAAGCGAGTCGAGGACGGTGTTGGATTTTGCCATAACACCTTTATTTTTTCTCCAACACGGGACTGTAACCTCAAAGGAACCAATGAACTTTGAAATATATGAGAGTCATCTTGTGTGCTGTCCAAGAACTTTTGTTGGTAAGCATTTTGATGCGAGCCATCACACCCTCATTTTGAAATAAGTTCAAGGTTTTTTAATTCGTCTTCAGTGCAATTCCTTAGTATTTCCTCGAGATATAGACAAAGTCTTCCAGCAGTGTGATTGAGTAATTCTTGGAGCACAACTTCAACGCTTGTTTCTGTAACATTTATCGATACTGGGTCCGGATAACACAGTTTTTTTGCATTTCTCATTAATTCCCACGGGTAAAGGCTGTTATTAGAGTCGTGTAGTAATTCCCATTGTCGCCTTGTAAAATCACCTTCTACAAAAAGGTTTAAGGCTTCTTCGGGTGTGTATTTCTTCACTTTGGGTGTTTGAACAGAAGCTATTACTTTTCTGTAACGTTTAGCTCTTGTCGGTGAGGATGTTGCATCCAAAATTAGTTTTGAAGCAGGAGCATTCCCGGAAGTCCGCTGACTCACACCAGCCGCAAAGGTTAGCTCTTCTACAGGTACCTGCTCTCGGAGTTCTTTTGTTTTCCGTCGTTTACTGCGATCCGT
Organism: Rhysida immarginata; assembly: GCA_023313115.1. Classification (NCBI taxonomy): domain Eukaryota; kingdom Metazoa; phylum Arthropoda; class Chilopoda; order Scolopendromorpha; family Scolopendridae; genus Rhysida; species Rhysida immarginata. The sequence continues at coordinate 912,680 of JAHWFO010107143.1, read as the reverse complement.
CAACTCTTGGAAGTCCTTACTTGGACGTCCAGGCTTATTAACACTTTGTTTCCAATCATGAATTGGTATCGAAACATTAAGCCATTCAGCGTTTTTCTGCAAAAATCTTTCTTCGATATAGTTGGCGGATGTCCACCTCTTCTTCAATTCCGATTTAAAGTGCCTAAGATTCTAGACTTAGGGTGTGATATTGAACTTCGGGACATTTCATCATCTCTCGCAGTTTAAGTTCCACAAATGATGCTTTTTCGTCAATTTTCCTTGCTGGGCTTTCTTTAAAAAGCATGAAAAGCGATTTTCGAGACATCTCCATGACATTTGATATCAAACCTGCGACAAAATGAAAATTGTTTACAAAATTGAAAAATACCTAGAAAAATACCTATGCACTTTAAAGTCCTTTAATTCAAAGTCGTGGAAAGATGTGGAAAATGTTTTTACTGTTATAGCAGGGTAATATCCTATAGATCTTCCTCGACACTATAACATAAACACCTTTTTTCTCAAAAAAACAAAGAAAAAATCAATTTTTTACCCTTCTTTAGATGATGGACCTAAATGCTATAAAATTTTCAACAAAGTCTTAATGTTTTGGTTTTTAAATTAAGTACATACCTTGTTCCAAAGAATCCATAACTCAAACTTGTCACTTTCACTCCAAAAAAATATACTTTAACTACAAAACAAAAATAGAGCGTATCGAGAATGTAGGCGTGCGTTCTGAACGATGCATCGCGATGTCTAGATTCCGACTACCTGTGCAGCGGGGGGGGGGGGGGG
>JAHWFO010107143.1:875635-907819 GCA_023313115.1 Rhysida immarginata | reverse complement strand
TCAAAAGTCACCTGATCATCGGCATCCGAGCAACATTCCCAACTTCACTGTCTCCATCTTAGATTTTAACAATCAGTGTTTTTTTCGTTTGTTAGAAACCATGAAGTTTGGTTTGTTGCTCAGACCCCGATAGTGACGTGACTTTTGAATGCCCACGGTTGCCAATTTAGCGGATCTCATGGCCATCGTTTCAGTTGTTGTGCATTGTTTAGTTTTTATTATTACAATGTCCAACTATAAATATTCCCATCTAAAAATAAGCTAAATTGGCAACTCTGGCCCAGGCCCAACACCTAGAAAGAAGCCTGCGAACGGAAACGTCTTACATTCTTACATCATCATAAAAGTTATCTATATACTAAAACTCTTGCGTGTATTTATCTGTAATTCTATCTCCTCCTAGACGGTTTGAGCTAGCGACTTGAAATTTTCAGGGCAGGCTTATCAATAAAGGACCTGCTCTATCGCCAAAAATCAGCCCCCTATGACCCCTCCTTCCCCACTTTCTGCTTTTGCTTTGTAATTCCCCTCAACAGATGGCGCGGGCGGGCGAAGCCGCGGGTAACAACTAGTAGCTACTATATTTTTCCTAGGTGACTCAACCGCCATTACGGAGCCCACTTGTAATAGTAATCATGCTACAAGACCGAGAATTTTTATCTTGCCGATAAAAATCTTTGCGAAAATGGCTATAATTGGAAGAAATGGAAAGAGCAGTGCCAGGTTCGTAGATGCAAGTGCGATGGTAGGCTATTATTACCAATATTTCGAAGAAATTTTAATATTTATATGTAGAAAGAGAATATGTTGCCTCTTTTCGTCAAGACAGGGCGATATAAATGAAGCTTGAAACATGTGAAATCCCGTGTAATCTCCTTGCGACTCGCAAGGAGAATATAGAACGCGAGTCGCTAGATATGTTTCTATATATATATATATATATATATATATATATATATATATGTCCCTCTCTTGAAGTGAAGAGGTAACATTATGCTCTTTCAACATATAAATATTAAAATTTCTTCGAAATATTGGTAATATTAGCCTAATATTAGCACTTGCATACACTAATCTGGCACGGCTCTTTCCATTTCTTCCAATTTTATCCATTTTCGCAAAGATTTTAATCAGCAAGATAAAAATCCTCGCTCTTATAGCATGCATTACTATTACAATTGGGCTCCGTAATGGCGGTCGAGTCAGCTTGGTATAATATAGTAGCTATAATAAAAGTCTTAATTTAGAGCTTATTATGGTAGAAATCATGGTCTATAGATATAAATGGTCATCGAGCTTTCGCCATTTCCATTGGTTAGATAAGCTAGGGAATTCAGATCACGCTAAGTGCCGCATAAGTCGCAATGGCTCAAATGCAATACATGTGGCATCTAGCGTGATCTGAAATCCCTAACTTGACAGTTACTTTATTTATATCGTTGATACCCAATGTGAAGGGTGAGTTATACAGGGTGTATCAAGTTCGATGTCATAAAGTACCTCGCGTTGTTCTCCGCAAAATTCTAAGCATAATTTTGCTTATCCATTTTTCAAAATTCGCAAAAAAATGCTTGAAATCGTTATCCTAAGTTTGGCTCGAGGCCTACGAGATAACAATGCCTTGCTTATCCATTTTTCAAAATTCGCAAAAAAATGCTTGAAATCGTTATCCAAAGTTTGGCTCGAGGCCTACGATATAACAATGCCTGGAAGCGGAACAGTCACCTGACCATCGGGGTGCTAGCAACAATTCTACCTTCATTGTCTCCATCTTGGTTATTAACAATCAATGTTTTTCCCTTTGCTGTACACAATGGAGGTTGGATTGTTGCTAACACCCCGATGGTCAGGTGACTTTTCCGCTTCCAGGCCTTGTTATCTCGTTGGCCTCGAGTTTAGCTCGTAGCCCACGAGAAAGACAGGCCCTGGCCAACACCTCCTATAGAGAAGGCCTGCGGACAAAAGGTGTATACATTGTTACATCATCATCAAGCCGCTATTGTTATCGTATTTCTACCAATAATAAGCCCTAAATTTGGCCGCTCGATGGTGATGTAACAATGCATACACCTTTGGTCCGCAGGCCTTCTCTCTAGGAGGTTTTGCCCTGGCGCGGAAAAGTCACCTGATCATCTTAGTCCGAATAACAATGTAACCTTTATTGTTTCCATCTTGGATTTCAATAATCAGCAATTTTTCGTTTGTTAGAAAAAATGAAGGTTACATTGTTACTCGGACTAAGATGGTCAGGTGACTTTTCCGCGCCAGGGCCTGTCTTTCACGTGGGCTACGGTTTAGCTATTATGACGTAATTCTAAGCCTTCTGACGTCATTCATCTAATTCATCCGTGACGTAATGACATAATTTTTTCCTGGCTCCCTCCCTGCTGAAGGAAAGTTCATTCATAAAAGGGTAGGAGACAGAGTCAATAGACTCGCTTACTTCGAAATTAAACAAGAGTTGCTCTACTTTAGCAGTTATGATGATTTTTCGTTATGAATTTTCGCTAATTTAAAATATCAATTCATTTAGAGCTCATCAAAGTTGGCCTCTTTCGTTGGCCTCGGATGGTGCTATTACAGAAGTGAGTTCAAAGTCACAACATAGTCTAATGACGAAAAGTTTGTCCAGTCTCGTTTTCAAAAGTTGTCTAAGTTCCCTAGCGGCTGACTAACTCTGCAACCAAATCCTCTGTTTACTATTGCAATCATAACTGAGACATAAAGTCGTTTATTAAATTGGAGGAATTTTAATGAAGAAATTATATTTTCAAGTCATTTACACTACACGTTTTCCTAGTTTATTCTTTTCAAAAAGAAAATAAAACACCGTGAGCTATATGAGTTAAGCTTATCTTATCTTGTACAGAGGGTAGATTATCTGCGGCTCTTACTCCTTCGAGGGAGTTTCGCGCCATCCCAGTAACCAACGGCTGCTACGAGATGACAGTAACAGCCGGGGGGTTCATGATGGAAGAGCTGCTGGACGAACTAACCAGTGGCTATCACCAGCTGCTGGACAACCAGCACTGGTCACTCAGCAAATAGGTCAGACTAAAATCCCACAAAAGCTGTCCCCCAGCCAACAGCTGGCCGCGCCTGAAGTTGCTTAACTCCATCAATCAGCGAGCTAACCGACGAGACAACCAGGCCAAACCTAAGGTTGTTATAACGCAACTCTATACAAAATAGTTTGAAATATATAGAATTTTTCCATATTGGAAAATTTGATGAATGAATTTCATTGGATTCCTTAAACTAGATGATGAAAAATCTTTTTTAAAAAATTATTCGGGCTTATAAAAAAAATTTTCTTCTTGCTATTATTAATAGAAAATTGCAGACATACATTTTTTTGCAGTCAGATAAAATACGATGAAGAAATTCGTAAAAGAAGCTTTTGATAACGAACTTTCATTAACAAAACTCAATAGCAAATCATTACCTAAATAGAGCCAGAAAAGAGAAAAAGCTAGCTGAACGCTTGGCGCGCTGCTATCGTTATCAAATTTTATGACCTCGATCTGGCAACATCTACAACAATGAAACCGACTCGAGTGGAGAGACTTTTCATCATTAGGCTATGGTCACAATCTTAGTGCTTCGACAATAAGTTATTGACGTCATTTTCCGACCTGGTAGTTTTTAGGAGGCCGTGCTCAATGCACTCGAATCATTGTGGAGTCGGCCCATTCGGGGAAAACAATTAAATACACATACAAGTACATTTTCAAGGGTTATGATAAAAAAGTGCAGTTGAATTCAACAACGCAGGCGATATCAAATACTGTATGATGAGACCCGAGCCCAAAATTCACAAATACTGTTATGATTTTAGAAATTTAAAAAAAAAATAAAATCTTGGAAACATTCCAAGGAGGAGATTTAGCTGTGAAGCAGAAATGCATTTATTAATTATATTATGACCAACTGAGCAGTCGTGCGTCGACAAAGCGATCATCGCATGGGCGTTCCGTGACAACACCACCTAGACAGAAGGCCTGCGCACAGAAACGTCATACATTGTTATATCACACTAAAGCGGCTATTGTTAATCGTATTTCTACCAATAATAAGCTCTAAATTTAGCCGCTTGATGATGATGTAACAATGTATGACATTTCTGTGCGCAGGCCTTCTGTCTAGGTCAACACCACCTAAAGAGAAGGCCTGCGCACAGAAATTTCATATATTGTTATATCATCATACCTAGTCATAATTTTGGGCTTATCATTGGTAGAAATGCGATTAAAGATGACTAATTATGACGTTTTAACAATGTATGACGTTTCCGCGCTCAGGCCTTGTCTTTAGGTGGTGTTGTCTAGGTGGTGTTGGCCGTGACCACCGAGAGAGAAGGTCTCCGCATTGAAATGCAAGACATTGTTACATCATCATATATAGTGCATTGTTATTCGTATTTCTACCAATAATAAACCCTGAATTTGCACTATCTATGATGATGTAACAAAGTATTAAATTTTAATGCGGAGGCCTTCTCTCTCGGTGGTCACGGGCGTGCTCACACAGCAATGCTTAAAAGATAAACAGAATATAACAGTCAATTCATTCTTGACGAATCGATTGTTCTATGATATGCCATTACCTTGGTATTCTTTACGCTCACTATTTTAACACGTGAATTTGACTTGAAGATGTCCACGAAAAATACTGAGCTATAACTTGATGGTCATATTTCTGAAAACAGAATTTAAAAAATTACTCCATTTTCAAGTTATGCAGACGTCCGGATAAACGTATGGACCAAGCGCGGATTCTTGCAAATAGCATTTTGCTAAAGCTCCTAATAATGTAGGAGGTGCTCTCATTTCTTTACCCTTAAATCTGAAAAGTGGAGACCCGACATGTGACGGGTCAAGTTTTTCAGTTAATGTAATTTTTCGCTCTAACCAAATTTACGCATTGCTTGCAATGAATGGCACTGAAAGCGTAAAACTTCACATTTAACTTTCTCTTTAAAATATTTAGGACTTTCAAAAATTTGGAGAAGATATGATGAACAAAAATGAACATTTTGGTATATTGTTGAATGCAAATAGTGCTCTTGAACACAGAATTATATTCTAGTACCTCATTAAAATTTGAAAACTTGCAAAATGAGACGAGAGTTAGGACATGCAGCTCTTATCAATATATGTATAATTTCTGCGCTGATTCTTAAGACATGTCCATTTTCATCTCAAGCAACGTTATATTTAATCATATCACCTTTATCTCTATCCTTTGTCTCTTTAATTTTTTCCCGCTTAAAATGCTTTCTCGTGTCTCGCATTCTCGTTCCGCCGTCGCCTTTTAAGCGCTTATATTTTTTTCTTCACCCCTCTTTCCTCTTCCTCTCTCACCCCTTCTGCCTCCCTCTTTTCCTCTCGCAGTTCCAACGAATTTGTTTTCTTCCTATCTCATCCTAAATTAAAGACCGACTTTCACATCTTACTCTCCGAGCAACGATAACTCACTTGCAAATGCACCCCTTTGTTTAGTTGTACGGCACCGGAAGACGGGGCGTTTTCGTTTCTCTCGCGAGACGGAGCTTTTAACTCGGTTCTTCCCAAAGTGGCTGAGAAGCCGATAAACTTTCTCCGGCTGCTCATCATCACTCTTTTTTTGTTTCTCTCTCTCTCTCTCTTCCTCATTGTGGTGAAATTTTTTTCTCCCTTTTCTCCGACGTTCTTTTGTTTTCAATTCTTAAGAGTAATCTTGTTTCTGCGCTGTTTCTTTTAATTCTTCAACCATCAGAGAATCTTTCTTTTTTCCGCTTTCTTCTTCGCTTTCTATTAAAAAGTTTTCTTCATTTCACAAAACTTCTTCGTTTTGTTTCCCCAGACACTGAGAAATCTTAATGTGAAATCTAACTGATAAGATTATTTTTTTTAAAGGGTCCCTTTTGTAAACAGGTCTCGCGCTCAATTTCAATAGCCCATAATGCTCTTTTTTTAATAGGAAAAATGTTTAATTATCGTTTATTTTTATTCTATATTGCCATGTTTAATAAACAGTGATGTGAGAATCATATGCTATTCTAAAGTTTCCTTTGAGATGCTTCTTTTCGCTATAATTATCATTATCAGATTTTAAGTTTAATTAACGATTAACGAGGAATTCCAGTGAAAGGCTTTGTTTTGTGCACGGGACAGCAAACACTCCAAGACAGCAAAAAGAAATGATTCCTTTTATGTTCTTCTAAATGAACATTTTTAGTAAATAAACATACATTAAAGAAGAACAAAACCAAATTCTGCAATGCAAAATAAACATTTTAGAACTCAAATTATATAATATACTAAAGCTCGTTTTGACGAACTCGGTTGTAACAAAATTCTGGATAATACGAAGCAATCTTGTTGAACGGGCAGCAACTTAGTATTTTCTGTATTATTGTAATCCGTTATAACGAAGGTTTTTTCTATTTTCATGGTTGCATAACATTGCTCTTACACTCTGTTCCAAAATGATAGCCGGTCTCGTTTCTTGTTAATTATTTGAAACAAAACTAAGAAAGATGCACTTTATTTTGAGAATAACTTAACAATCATAAACAAACACATGATTTATTGATTTGAATAAAATTCAGCAATTTTGAAAGCATAACCAATAAGAAAGCACAAAATGGACTGTTCCAAAATGATAGTCAGTGGGATAGAAGCGGATTATTTTAATATAAGCTGCATTATTACATAGTAACGGTTTTAAAGTCCATTTAACCACGGGCCAAGGAAGACTCCTAAATGAGTACGAAACGGGAAAAATTGATGGTTTAAGCCAAAAACATATTGTTAAACAAACTTTTCAGGAATTGCACCGTTTTGAAAATGTGATTTATAATTACCTGAAAAATCTAGATACTTATTAGAGATAGTGATAAAAGGGTTTTTACTTCGAGAAGTAGTTAAAAACCCAATGTTTGTAAGAAAACAAGCTACATCCTCACCTTCCCGTCCATCACCAATGACAGTTTGGAGAACATTAAATGCAGCACCAAATGTTGAATATACAAAAGTTATAATTAATATAAACTATAGTACACTGCTTTGCTATGAAATTGCCCCAACCACAACGAGTTATCCGAATGAGTCAAAAGTAGGTATACAGCAAGAGATACATCTGAACACACCTTTGTTACGTTATTGAGCCAAGACGTGAACTCGTTTGTACAGGGTATCCCAACGTAAAGCTGCATCATTCGGTTGTGGCACCACTTTTAGCGGCGATGCATTGTTCAAGCCGCAGGTGTAGGTGATCATACAGGTGGCGAATGTCATCTTGGGGTACGTCTGCCCAGGCCTGGTGAACCTGCTGTGTCAGTTGATGGAGATTCCGGCGTGATCGTAAACGACGTCTCACCATGTCCGATGTTACAAAGTAAGTAAAGAATGATCTAAAGAGGATTTTTTTTTCTCACGCCAAACCTCAGATGTTTAAATAGTTGATGAAAATAGGAAAGAAAATTACACAGCCTGGGTTCGAACTAGGAATCTTTTCATCACTTATTTAAAATATACAAAGATGGGAGGCAGTATGAGTCCATCGTTGCATTGGAAACAGCAATAACCGATGCATGGGAAAAACACCCACAGATGTACATCATAATTTCTTGAATTCAATGCACAATCGAAGTATTCAAGTTATTAAGGCTGAAAAGGGGAGTAATTATTAAACATTCTTTTTATGTGTACATTTGCTAAATGTCTATCATTTTGGGACAATCGTTTTCTTTACTGCTGTTAATGCATTGTAAATCATTAAATTGTACTTACACATATTTTATTCTTCATTTTGTTTATTATTAAGTACCGAAAGGTTCTTTATGCTTTGGCCTTGTCCGACCGTCCCTAACTCGATTTTCTCGGAAAGTATGAAAGATTTTAAAAATCTGTTTTCACCAATCGATAGATACGGTAAATGGCACGGACAATTTCGAAGATGGTCGAAATTGGTCCAATGACACGCGCGCTAATGGTACTATTTTGATACCTCCTAAAATTTTCAATGCTAAGATATAGTAAATAATTATCAATCCACTCGTAACGACGAGCCATGAACGAATATAACATTGTTAAGTACTGTTTCGCCAACTGATAAATTTTGTTCGAAAATGGCTGAAATGGTTAACTGGCACGTGCTCTTAAGTAGCCATTATCCCTTAGAAGTTTTCAAAGGCCAAAATATGGCATGTAGTATATCAAAGAGCTTGTAACGACGCGTCATGAATGAATATAAATGAGAGATGGACGAGACACAAAAACCCTGGAATACAATAAATGTTATTAATTAAAAAATAAAAAGTAAATGAATAATGATTAATAAAAAGTTTAAAATCTATACATATACAGTAAAAGGCAATGTAAGTATGTTTGTCCGGTTTTAAAAGGCAACTTAGAAGTAAGCTATAAAGTTAAAATTTGACACACCGCCGTGTAATACTACCACAATGAAGGAATCCTAATAACATAATAACAAAATAATACTAACATCTAAAACTGGAGATGAGTCTCTCAAAAACATAGAAGTTAATAATATTTATATCTATATACAGGGTGTTTTTGAATTGAGTACAGATTTTTTGGGAGACGATAGAAGAGGTCCTTAGAAGTAATTTTTGTCATATGAACATGGGGTCCCCACAGTTCCGTTTACTTACAATACTGCATTGAATAATCAAATGACACCGGGACGCAGTGTGCGTTGGTAGGCCTAGATTATTTTATTTTTAACAATTAACACAAGCAATCTACTGTAATAACTTTTAAAGTAATTGTTTGCAAAGAAATTTCAAGGTGCACGTGCTTATTTGTTGAAAAGTCTTAGGACAAATTTCGTCAAGGAGATTCCATGGTATCCAACCCCTTTGTAAAATACGATTAGTCCATATGTAAATGAACTAATCGCATTCTGGGAAAGCAGTAGGTAAAGATTTGTATTAAAAAGTTCACTTGATGTGTTAATTGTTAAAAATAAAATAATCTAGGCCTACCAACGCACACTGCATCCCGGTGTCATTTGATTGTTCAATGCAGTATTGTAAGTAAACGGAGCTGCGGGGACCCCATGTTCATATGACAAAAAATACTTCTAAGGACCTCTTCTATCTCCCAAAAAATCTGTACTCAATTCAAAAACACCCTGTATATAAAGAAGGATGTTTGTTTGTGGGTTTGTGTGTTTGTTTGTTTGTTTTTTTATACAAATCTACAGTTTTATTCCGATCTTGATAAAATTTCGCGTACATGAAATTGACTTGGTGTATGTTTGTTTTCTTGCATGCGAGAACAATCAGCCGGTGGTGTTTGCGTCAACAATCGGCTGGGTAAACAATGGTTGATGAAATTAATACATGCCGCAGCCGACGAAAAAGACACGCCCTGGCACTGAAAAGTCACCTGACCATCTTAGTCCAAGCAACAACGTAGTCTTCACTGTTTCCATGTTGGATTTTAGCAATCATTATTTTTTCGTTTGTTAGAAATAATGAAGGTTACATTGTTGCATCGACTAAGAAGATGAGATGGCTTTTCCGTGCCAGGACAATGCCTCCTATAAAGAAAGCCTTCGCACTGAAATGTCATACATTGTTACTATTTCATACTTCTTCCTTTGTTAATCGTATTTCTACCAATAAAAACCCATTAATTTGGTCGACTTACGATGATGTAACAATGTATGACTTTTCAGTGCCGAGGCTTTCTTTATAGGAGGCGTTGGCCAGGGCCTGTCTTTTTCGTCAGGTACGATGCTTGCCTTAATGATTCACGTTTTAAGGGGGATAGTTATAAAAAGTAATAAATAAGTAAATAAAAAATCATTATTATTTCTTTTTTTTATTAAAATCTTTGGAGAGATGTAAGAAATTATTCTAAAACAAATAACAAAATACAATTTCCAGGCGTGCAGCTGCGCAAGCTTTTGCTGAAAAGGTGTAGGTACGTTTCCTCATGAGCTAATAACTGGAGAAAATTTATTTTTCATATGGTTTTTGCAATTTAGTAAATTCCTTTAGAGAAGTTATAGATGTAGTAACTTTCTTTAGAGTAGTTATAGATAATGTTTATCTAAATATTCTAAAAGATCTCAACTGATTGTGTTAGACGCCAATCCTTGCTGCTAAAACAGATACTATCAATATAAACAACCACATTCAGAACATGATTCCGCGCTCTATAACTGAATACCACTCTATTGAAACGGTTAAATGTTGAGAGATGCTGATGAGATTGTAAAAAGAGTTCCTTAACTCTCCAAATCCATCTATGAAGTATTTTTATACATGTATAGACAGAAATAAATCAATACTCAAAGCCTTTCTTTGATATTTTAAATTGTTAAGGATGCATTGTCGAATTTTCCTGGGAGAACCCAATTGGACACAAAATTCCAGTGCGAGCATTTAAAAGAATTCTTTTCGTTTTTCCACGATAAACAAAGGCATTTTCGTTTATATTCAAATTCAGATATTGCAAAATTTCATCAAATAAACAGCCCGAGCAACGACGGGCAAATCAGCTAGTTAACAAATAAAATCAAAATAAGAATGAATATTGGCAGTCGTCAGCCCTCTAGCGAACAATGACTCAAGCTTCCAATATAGCCGCCGAAGAGGGGAGCTGAACAGCAATCGTTACATCAGCTAGTGATGCAGCTACTTTAATAAGCACGAACCACTCTATATCCATCGCTGATATTTTAAATTATCTTGGATTGAATGCTAGTAATGAAAGAAAAAGGTGCTTGGTAGAGGGGGAAGCAGTTTTAAATGCTCAGCATATAGTATTTTGTGGGAGCAAAGCCCACTATATAATAATAAGTGGGCTTTGGTGGGAGAAACAGTATCGCATCTTCGCCTTCAATACACAGAATAGTAGTGCCCTGCGATGGATCGATTTTCCGATCTACGATCGATCTTTTTTCATGTCGATCAATCTAAAGACCAATCTTTTTACTGAGCGATAGATCGAAAAAAAAGATCGATCTTTCCCCTAGCTCTAGCTCAGCGAATCAGATGGATTTTTAAAGTAGAAGTTAGCGGAGACAATAAATTTTTGGGGTATTAAAAAAGCAAAAATCATTTGTTGTGTTACTGACAATGCAGCTAATGCAAAAAAAATCAGTTGAATTATTTTTGGGACGAGGAAAGCAGTTAGGATGTTTTGCTGATTCACTGAACTTATTAGCTAAAGATGTAATGACTGATGTTTCTCAATTTGCCAGCATTGTGCAGAAAGTTAAAGATATCATAGCTATTTTTCACAGAAGCAATTCAGCTTCCAATGCACTTTTAGAAGAAATTCTGGGTCCCATCTATTAGCAAAAAAACATTCCATTATTAGCAAAATAATTCCTCTTGTCAGATTGCCTGTCCTCCCTAAGTCCCTCAACTGAGGTAGGCAAGCAGTTAAAGTTAAGTGCCCTGAAGCATACACAAGCTAGGTTCAAAAATCTGGAAAGCAATTTACTTTATAGTGTATCAACATTGCTTGATCTACATTTCAAGAACCATGACTTCAGAAGCCGTGGCTGTTGTGCTACTGCTATATCTGAAGTTTTCACTGTTGAATAACATCTAATTCACTGTTGAATAAGTTGCCTTCCTCAGAATTTGAAAGTTTGAAAGTTGCCTTCCTGTATGAAATTGCAATTCAATTCTTATTGGTCCCAGCTACTTCAGTTCCTAGTGAGAGACTCTTCTCAAAAGCAGGTAATATTTTGACAAAAAAAAAGGGCTAGCATTAAACCAAAATATTTAAATCAGTGTTTGATTCTAAGCTGTTTATCTATCGATGAATTGACAAAATTGTATCTTTGGTGTTGTATTTGAATAAAACTTTGTTTTTGTACTTGAATTTAAAAGCACAAATTTTTTTATTTAAAGATCGATCTAAGATCGATTGCTAGGCTGGAACCAACGATTGTTTGAAAAGATCGATCCCAGGAATAGCCCTTTTGCTAAGGAGTAGCAGTGTTAGTTCCACCTTAAATGAGATAAACCTAATTATCAACCCCTGCCAGGGTAATGATCATATAAAGGTACTAATCAAAACATATTATAGCTCGCGCAACGAAAGAAGGGATCAATCAGATTCGTGCACTTATCGACCGCACAGATTAACGATCTAGCGATTAACGAACGATTTGGCAGACGAATCTTGCGATGAAGATAGCGATCGATGCATTCAGCCACAGTCACAATCTCCGCAGTCTGATGCTTTTTATCAAAAGCGTTCTTTTTAAAAGACACAAAATCACACCGAAAGAGAAAGATATCAGGAATCAACTGGATAGTCTTGATATTGATTGGTTGTCGCTCCCATCTTTGGCTGTGATACTATAAATTGGCTCCCTAAAATCTTCGCAAGATTCGTCTTCCAAATCGTTCGTTAATCGCTAGATATGTGCATTCGATAAGAGAACGAATCTGATTGACCCCTTCTTTCTTTACGCGAGCTATAATATGTTTTGGTTAGCACCTTTATATGATCAATACGCTGGCAAGGGTTGATAATTAGGTTTATCTCATGTAAGGTGGAACTAACATTGCTACTCCTTAGCACAAGGGCTATAATGTGTATTGAAGGCGAACATGCGATACTATTTCTCCCACAAAATATTACATGCTGAGCATTTAAAACTCCTTCCCCCTCTACCAAGCACCTTTTTCTTTCATTACTGGCATTCAATCCAAGATAATTTAAAATATCAGCGATGGATATAGAGTGATTCGTGCTTATTAAAGTAATTGCATCACTAGCTGCCATGCTGTGAGGTATCGATTGCTGTTCACCTTTCCTCTTCGGCGGCCATATTGGAAGCTTGAGTCATTGGCCGCTAGAGGGCTGACGACTGCCAATAACGAATATTAATAAGTTCGTGATGGTCGAAACTGGTTCAGTTGTATGTAATCTAATGATACCATGAAGGTTTTTTTGGAAATTTTTAAAGCCAAATAATAACATGTAATAAATCAATCAATTCCTAGCAACTAGGCAAGATAAAATATCATGTGTTTAATTAATCAGTGATGCAAAAATTGGTTCTCTGCACCATTGTTGTCGCTCAGTGCTCTTAGGCCTATTGATAATGATTATTATCAGTAGCTAATTGCTGTTAGGCCTAATGTTAAAAACTGCTAATTGTTGGCAGGTCTATCTTTATCAAAAGGTAATTGCTATCTAGTGGAAATAGCTGTTAGGCCTATAGTTATCAATAGGTGATTGTTATTAGGCCTATCATAATCAAAATCTAATTGCTACAAACATCAAGTAGGTGTTAGGCCTAATGTTATCAAGAGCTAATTCCTATCATTGGCAAATTGCTGTTAGACCTAATGTTATCAAAGGCAAAGTATCATTAGGCCTAAAAATTAACTAATTGTTGTCAATAGTAATTAATTTTTAAGCCTAACTGATATTACCAACATCTAATTGTTGTTAGGCCTAAAGTCATCAAAAGCTAACTGCTATCAAAACAAATTGCTATTAGGCCTAATGTTATCGAAAGGTAATTTCTAGCCAATGATTCAACAACAATAAAAACTGGATCAACTCTTCTCTGAGTGCGTCAACACAGGCACATATCTAAATAACTGCCTGGAAAAGTCCACGAAAAATAATGAAGAAAATAAATGCAAAGAAATTAATTGAATAATAAAAATGTAAATTTTTTAGAAGTAACTGTGAAAATATAGCACGTTATTCTGATTCTGAATAAAAAATATAATGGTCTTTTAAAACGATTTGCAGAGAAGCACGCGACAAATCGTGTTATATTATGAACAAATATTTCTAATCAAATTGCTGCAAAATATTTGTAATTACAAATCTGAAATTGTATTTGATTTGTTATTAAAATGCATTTTAAATTTTAATATGCAAAAATTCCAAAATTATTAACCAAAAAGTAAATCGACTCTTCCAAGCATTGTTAACGCAACCTTGGAATCCTCGCCCGTTACGAAGGCATTGTTGTAGCACGCGCAGATTTCGTTAGCTTGCGCGCATTCGTCAACTCGCGTGCGCTTCATTAGTATGCGATCATTCCATTTCAAACAATGAAAACTAATATAGGAATACTTCCGAAAATTATAAAAATAAATTTATTCATAATTAGAAGTTGGTTCAGAGTATCAATTACAAGGAAGAAAAGTGCTGAACAGAATGCACATAAACGTCGCATCTACATACAAACAATAGAAGCGTGTTGTGCGTTTTGTCGACGAATTCATAATGTGTGAAAGGAATGAACGCATAGGAAAAGGAAAGGATAGATAATTTGCATATCTGTCATTTCATAATAACGAGTTACGAACGAATAATTCTGTCATTGCTGGCAGGGGGGTATAACGATCGCATTGTTGGCGATGAATTGCACACGCCTCCGTTACGACCAGTTCCTTCATTTCAAATACTGTATACACAAATTACATATTAGAAGTTTTATAGTTCTTCAATAGCTCATGTGACTGCATCCATTTAGCCTTTCGGTACTTGATTATATCATTCATTAATGGTTTATTAAGTACCGAAAGGTTCTTTATGGTTTGGCCTTGTCCGTTCGTCCGTAACTCGATTTTATCGGAAAGTATGAAAGATTTTAAAAATTTGTTTTCACCAATCGATTGATATGGGAAATGGCACGGGCAAGTTCGAAGGTGGTCGAAATCGGTACAATGGCACGCGCTCTAATTGTACTATTATGATACCCCCTAGAAATTTTCAATGCTAAGATATAGAAGTAACACATCAAATCACTCGTAACGACGAGCCATGAACGAATCAACGTTATTAAATACTATTTAGCCAATTGATAAATTTAGTTCGAAGATGGTCAAAATGGTTCACTGGCACGTATTTTTAAGTAGCCATTATCCCTTTGAAATTTTCAAAGGTTAAAGTAAGGCATATACGGAGGGTTGATTCAGATAAAATGAGACGACTTTGCAGTTCTGTTACGATGGTGTAATACCATGGCGCCATCATCGGTTGTGTTCGATGTGAGAACCACGTTGTTGGACTATCGCCCGGCACCGTAATTTCCACTGAAGTAGGCTGAGTTTGAGGGACTTCATGGGAAATTACGGATGACACACTTTCCATAGCCTATCAACGGTTCTTGGTCGGCGACTTCCGATCCGTCGTTTCAGGAGACCAAAACCACAGAAATCCATCGGTGATGCGTCAGGAGATTTTACAGGCACATGAGAGAAGGGAATAACTCGTATGCCCGTCTCCTGTTCCATCTTCCTGTAGTAAGCCACAGATGACTTGGCAGTGTGGCTTGATGCCTTGCCCATGTGGATCCAAACTTTTGATTGCTCACCAGGGTACAAACGTAGGATATCATGCTGATATATGTGGTCCATTACATTACTTTGGAAGTAAGCTGCACTAATTTTACAGTTTCCAGGAACTCGACGAATCGTGAGCAGTCCACGTGAGCAATATCCGGCAACCACCATGAAGCCCTTTGAAAACTTTTCCTTGAACCTTCGGACAAAATCGGACCTGGCCTTGTCCCCTCTGTCGCGATAGTAAATTGCCCTGGGTTTGTTGGTGTCATCGAGGTACACCCAAACTTCATCCAAGACAACCCACTTCCATCGGTCACCTGCAAGATGGTTTTCATACAGTTTTATGGCGTTGATGAATCGTTCCTGCACGTGCCTGGCCAATAGTCTGTGACCGCGCGCTTTATGACGTTGCTCCAGCCCAAGATTGTCATGAATTATTCCGGAGACTGTTGCCTGTGAAATGCCTTTCCTTTGGGCTAGACTTCTCTGTGTGGGGGGATTTTCTTTCAGCACTTCAGACCGAATTTCTCGCACCACCTGAGCTGGGCGTGTTGGCTGGGGCTTGTTTCTGGTCTGCTTCTCTGCTCGTCCACGTTCATTAGATGGTCGCAATTTATTCTTTTTGATTATTCGACCCACAGTAGCTTTGGATACCACAATACCATTTCGTTTGCATAATTCCACAATGCACGAAAGACTGAAGTTAGCGTCGGAAAGGCCAAACATATACCCTTCCCAAAAAGCTGTGATGTTTCAGCACGAAATGTCCCAAATAACAGCAACAAGTGTATACAAAGCTAATCCCCATGAATAGTGGACGAGTCATGCAAATCACATTCCGTCAAGGTCATACGTGGCGTTTAACGTCGTCTCATTTTATCTGAATCAACCCTCCGTAGTACAGGGTCTTTATAATCAAAGTTCCATTTCGACATGGCCATAAAAAAAACTACTGGACCAAAAGCTATAATACTTGGTAATATTATACAAGAGGGCATGGGAAGTTCATACTCATCAAAAAAAAATTAGTTCAAAGGGTTACCACCAGCATGGAATGACGCTCTATGCAATATTCGTATACGAAATTAGACACAGTAATCCGATGTAACCTGCTTACAGTAAATGGTGGAGGCCACATTCAACATGTAACTAATTATAGTAACGATTAAAGACTTGTTAACCTGTGTCTTCGTGTCTAATTTCGTATACGAATATTGCATAGAGCTCCGTTCCATGCTGGTGGTGAACTTTTGAACAATTTTTTTTGATGGGTATGAACTTCCCATGCCCTCTTGTATAATACCAAGTATTATAGCTTTTGTTCCAATAGTTTTTTTTATGGCCATGTCAAAATGGAACTTTAATTATAAAGACCCTGTACATCAAAGAACTAGTAACAGCGAATCATGAATGAATATCACGAATAAAAATAAGTACGAGATGGTCGAAACTGGTTCAGTTGTACGGGACCTAATGATACTATATTAGTAATTAAAAATCGATCATTCCTAGCAACTATTAAAGAATAAATATCATATGTAAAAGTATGCAGTGATGCAATATTGATTCTCTACATCCGTTAAAATTATTGTCGCCGTTCTTGTCCGCATTGCTCTTAGGCCTATTGATAATAATTTTTAGTAGGTAATTGCTGTTAGGCCTGATTTTAACAACTAATTGTTGGCAGGCTTATCATTAGGGTCCGGATTTTAGGTGCAAACAATTACTTAAAAAAGTTGTGTGGAAAGGTGAAAAAAGTTCTCAAAAAAGTTGAATTGAAGGTGGAAAAACCTTTACAATACGTAAAGATTGAAATTATAAAATCGCTATTAAAGAACATACACTAAAAGGTGGGTACACTTAAAAACCGGACCCGACTTATCATTATCAATAGTTAATTGCTACCTGGTGCAAATAGCTGCTAAGCCTAAAGTAATTAATAGGTGAATGTTCTTAGGCCTACCATTATCAAAATCTAATTGCTACAAGTTAAGAGGAAAAAGGTTTTATCAAACCAAGCTTTTATAATGTTTTATTTAGTGGCAACAATACAGCTTAATTTTGCAACAATAAACAATAGACAAATTTACTCTCGCCATAACGAAATGTCCAATTGTTACAACAATCAATTCGTAGTAATGAGTTAGTACCATTAGAACACGAACCAATGAACCGATTTGAAAATTTTTTTCTTTATCATAAATTGTCATCGATTCTGCATAAGTGTGTCAAATTGCAGCTCCCTAGCTTGTCGGAAAGTTGGTTTAATATTGATTACAAGATTTGACCTAAACAACTAACACAGCAAAGTTAATAAAAGCTTATAATAAATAGTAAGTAGTGGTTAGTTCTAATGTTATGAAGAGCTAATTCCTATCATTAGCAAGTTGCTGTTACGCCTAATGTTATCAAAAGCAAATTGTCATCAGGCCTAATGAATTAACAGCTAATTGTCTATGTATATAAAAGGCAATGTAAATATGTTTGTCCGGTTTTAAAAGGCAACTTAGAAGTAAGCTATAAAGTTAAAATTTAACACACAGCCGTGTAATACTACCACAATGATGGAAAAAATCTAAAACTCGAGATAAATCTCTCAAAAGCATAAAAATTAATAATATTTTCATCTACATATATGAAATAGACTTGATTTATATTCATATCGATGTATATTATTATTATTATTTTAGCAGAAATACTGTATAATAACATGAAAACTACACGAAAAAGTAAGCGATAAGTTGGCAAAGCGTGCTCAACAATATAATAGCGAATACACAAATTAAATCATTACAAGTTTTTGATGAAATAATCAGCAGTTGCATGTGTGAACAATTAGCCCGTGGTGTTTGCGTCAACAATCGACCGGTCGTGTTTATATGTTGCGTCAACAATGGTTGATTGTAAAATCACGTGGTTGACGTTACCCTATACATTGATTGTTGCAACTGTGGGCAACGTTGCTAAGCGAGGCTGCGTAGGCTTACTTGCTTATGCTTTTATCATCGAACAATTTAAACCTCAGCGTGTGTCAGAGCTGTTTACCATAAATTAAATTTAGCTGTTTTGTATCTATCTCTGTTCGTTCTCTGTAAGGGGTTCGGAATCCATCACTGTTCCTTTTCTTTTTTTGTATTGTATGTGGCAAGGTTTTCTTTCTTCAACTCTAGGTATATACCTCTCTTAGCATTATTATTTTTGAAATATTTTTTCTCCCTTTCTTCCTTTTGAATGATACTTAATTTTTCGTATTTTTATTTTTTTAAAATATATTTATCTTTAATTGAATACGTTACTTTTGCAACTTAGCTCTTTGGTTCCTTTTGATATTTTTACACAATATTTAGTTATGTTTTTTGTCCGTTTAACTCATTTTATTTTCCCCTTTGAATAAACTTTTTATCCTTTTTCATAATTGTCTTCCTTGTTTCATAATTTTCGTTCTTATTATTATTTTTCTCCTTCTTACTTGCCCTTTGCTTTAAAAATGGAAGTAGATATTTTACCATTGCCAAAATCTGCAATAGATGAGCTGACAAACAATGAATATTTATCAACAGACCATACAGGCAAATTTAATGAGATATTAAGTGCACACACCGATTTTCGACCGCAAGAGGTGTTATTAATGTGGGATCATAATCTTCCGGGTGTCATTCCGATTCCACCAAACGAAAAATACATACAAATTCTGCCTTCTGCAGCTACAGAACAAGACACTCATTGGATTTGTACCTACTAAGATGGTAGTATAATTTATGTGTATGATTGCTTAAACGCCAATAAAAAATTTAATATACCAAAGGAACAACTACATTTTATTTATTGTTTATTTCCGTACAAACCTCCTTTTGTTTACGTGGATGTTCAGCAACAACAAAACGGCGCAGAGTGTGGTGTTTTCTCCATTGCATTTGCAGTTTCTATTGCTCTGGGTTTTAACCCAATTGATCAAAACTTTGACATAAGTTTAATGCGAGATCACTTAAAACTGATTTTTGATAAGAAACAATTGCTTCCATTTCCGCTAAGCAATAAATCTCTTCCCGTATTAAAAAATGGAGGTAGGCCAATGAAAACTCCTAGAGGTAAACAGAAATTTCATAAAAATGAAGCGTCCCGAAAGCGTTTGGAAAGGTCTTTAGAAACTACAGAAAAAATTCAAAAACGGTTAAATGAAAGTCGTACTAGAGCTTTTCGCAATAGAATTGCTGAATCTCAGGAGGATATGGACACTAGAATGGAAAACATGCGCGTAACAGTTAAACGAAGACGATTGCACGAAACGCAAAGAGGAAGGGAAGCAAGATTGGAAATTATACGATCATCTGTAGCGTCGATGCGGTCACTTCCTTGGGAATGTAAAGAAAATTCTGCTTTTATATACAACCATCCACACAGTACGAAGCTGACAAAGATATAGCGATTGGATCCATGTCAGTAATGTGTTGTCATTGTAAAGCTTTAAAATGGAAAGGAGAGAGTTCGGGTATGTGCTGTAATAATGGTAAAGTTAAACTAGAACCTTTGAAAGAACCCCCTCAACCACTTATAGGGCTTTTAATTGGAAAAGATGCTAGAACAAAGATGTTCCTTTCTTTGTTAAGAAATTAGAATAATGCTTTTCAAATGACTTCGTTTGGTGCCACAAATATTGTATCCGAGGGTAATTACACGCCTACCTATAAAATCCAAGGACAGGTTTACCACTTAGTTGGTTTACTTCTTCCAGAAGAAAATGCAGAGCCTAAATATCTCCAGTTATATTTTATGGGCGACGACAAAAACGAGGCAAGATTAAGATGTAACAATTTCCCCAAACTTAATTCAAGTCTTATGCACGAGTTACGAGAGATGTTACACGTGAACAACAACTACGTTAATAGTTTTAAAATGGCACTAGAACAGGTTACCGATAAGAAAAATGCCAATTTCAAGGTTATAATTCACGCAGATAAAGTACCTTCACGGAATCGTAAGGGACGTCACAACGCACCTATCTGTAATGAAGTTGCTGTATTATTAGTGGGCGAAGATTTTCAAAAGAGATATTATTTTGCATTCAAAATGTAACCAACTGCAATGAATATCTGAAATTCACAAATCTTATGATGCACTCAATACCCTCTACTGTTTCCGTATGGAGAAGATGGTTATCACCCAAAAATAAAACAAATTTATTCACAAAAACAGTGTCCGCAATGAATTTTTATGTATATCGCATTATGGCAAGGGAAAATGAAATTAACTTCTTACATTATTTCCGCCAACTCTATAATCAATATTTAGTTGACATGTATGCAAAAATAGAGCCAGAGCATCTTTCCTTCATCCGCACCAATCAAAAAAAACTTAGAGTAGACAATTACATTCATCTTAAGGACGCAATAAACAGCGATGGAGATATTAAAAATTTGGGCCAATTAGTAATTTTACCGTCATCTTTACAGGAGATCCGCGATATATGCACGAAAAGACTCAGGATGCTATGGCATATGTAAGGAAACACGGTAGACCATATTTATTCATCACTTTCACAACTAACCCAAAATGGCCAGAAAAAAGTGATAATCTATTACAGGGCCAACAAGCACACGACAGGCATGATATTATGAGCAGAGTTTTTAACTTAAAGGTCCAAAAGTTAATGAATTTGTTAACAAAAGGAAAGATATTTGGCACAAGTTTGTGGTATATGTATTCCATTGAATGGCAAAAACGCGGCTTGCCTCATGTGCACATATTACCATGGCTGGAAAAGAAAATTACTCCAAACCAAATAGATTCCAAACCAAATCATTTGTGCGGAATTTCCAGACAAACATAAAGACCCATTGATGTTTTCTATCAGCAAATCTAATATGGTTCATCGTCCATGTGGTTTAATAAATCCCAAATCCCCTTGCATGAAAGATGGTCAGTGTTCAAAGAAATATCCTAGACATTTTGTAAGTGAGACAATAACTGGAAAAGACGGATATCCTACATATAAACGTCGTGCACCTGGAGAGGGAGGTTCAGTTGCCGAAATTAAAGTAGGTAGAAAGAATGTAACTATTGACAATCGGAGGGTTGTACCATATTGTCCTCTTTTATGCAAAACGTTCAACGCTTACATTAATGTTGAATTTTGCAATTCCGTTAAATCTATAAAACATATCTGTAAGTATGTGAACAAAGAAACTGATCAAGCAACGTTTGCTGTCGTTAATAAAGAAAATGATTAAGTGTACCGATACCAAACAGGGCGTTATATATGTTCGTCTGAAACCGCTTGGAGGATTTTATCATTTTCAATTCATGAAAGGTATCCTCCTGTTGTACATTTACCTGTTCCTTTAGAAAATGGTCAGCGTGTTTATTTTACGGCAAGCAACATTTCAGATCGAATCAATGAACCACCCGTTACTACCCTTACGGCATTTTTTGAATTATGTATGAGGGACGACTTTGCTAGGACTTTGCTGTATGAGGAAGTACCATCTTATTAAGTACCGAAAGGTGCTTTATGCTATCAGTGTGGGGAAACGTGTCTGTCTGTCTGTCTGTAACTCAAACTCCTCCGAGGTTATGAAAGATTTTCAAAATCTGTTTTCGTCAGTCGATGAATATGGTTCATGGCACGAACCAGTTACAAATATTATCTAAATCGGTTCATTGGCACGTGCACAAATGGTACCTCTATTTTCCCGCCAAGCAATATTCAATGGGAAGATATATTAAGTAATATATCAAAGAAATCGTAATGACGAGATAGAAGCGGTTATTCATTACTATTTCGGCCAATTGATAAATATGAAATGAACCATTTTGAAAATGGTTGTAATGGAAACATTGGCACTTGCTCTAATGGTACCCTTATGACACCCTCAAAAATTTTCAATGATAAGATATGGCATGCAATATATCAAACAAATTGTGATGATGTATCATGAATGAATATAACGAAAACTTAATGATAGTCCCAATTGGTTTCAAGGAACCTGGTTTAGTGGAACCATTATGGTTCATTGGAACTTTCAATGCTAAAATATAGCATGTAATATATCAAACGACTTGGAATGATGTGTCATGAATCAATATGACGTAAAATTAATGATAGTCCAAATTGGTTTCAAGGAACCTAGTTTAGTGGAACCATGATGGTTCATTAGAACTTCCAATGCTATAATATGGCATGTAATATATCAAACGTCTTGGAATGATGTGTCATAAATGAATATAACGTAAATTAATGATTGTCCAAATTGGTTTCAAGGAACCTGGTTTAGTGGAACCATTCTGGGTTAGTGCAACCAATATGGTTCATTGGAACTTTCCATGCTAAATTTGGCATGTAATATAACAAACGACTTGGAATGATATGTCATGAATGAACATAACGTAAAATTTATGGTAGTCGAAATTGGTTTCAAGGAACCTGGTTTAGTGGAACCGTTATGGTTCATTGGAATTTCAATACTGAAATAGGGCATGTAATATATCAAACGACTAGGAATGATGTGTCATGAATGAATAAAACGTAAAATTAATGATAGTTGACATTAGTTTAAAGGTACGTGGTGTAATGGTGTATTTATGACCCATTAGAAACTTACAATGTTAACATAGGCCTTACAATGTTAAAAAATATAGTTCCGCGAATGGTTTAGTTTAACCTTTCGGTACTTGGTTATGTCATTCCTTAATGATTTATTATACATGGAATGGTAAAACCTTTCAAAGAAGAAAGCAAGGCTCGCCAGTAGATGGATTTTCTGAAATTAGAAAGAGTAGTGCTCTTGGTCGCGTATATGCTATTCACCCAGAAAATGCAGAATGTTATTATTTACGTCTCCTGTTACATAATGTAAGAGGACCCGCATCTTTCAATCGACTAAAACAGGTTGATGGAAAACAGTATCTAACTTTCAGGCGGCATGCCAAGCTTTAGGTCTGATAGAAGATGACTCCCACTGGAGCACAGCTTTGGAAGAAACCTCTTTATCAGATTTACCACCAGTGTTAAGAGATTTGTTTGCAGTGATGTTAGCTTTTTGTAATCTGGCAGATCCGTTAAGTATATCAGAAAATTTTAAAAAAAGTTTAACAGAAGATATATACTGTAGAGAGAAAAGGCTGTTTCCTGACCTTAACATAACATACAATGATATTATGTATAATGAAGTATTAATAAAGCTTGAGGACTAGATAAAGTCTATAAGTGGAAAAGGTCTTAAAGAGTATGGTCTGCCTACACCGCAACGTCTTACTAATAATGCACTTAACACCGAGTACACTAAAGAGACATCTTATGATATAAACACTCTCCAATCTTTTGTAAAAAATAATGAAAAACTTTTAGTGAAGGATCAAAAAAACGTTTACAACGAAATACTAGAAAATATCAACCAGAGACAAGAGAAAACATTCTTTCTAGATGCGCCAGGGGGAACGGGTAAAACATTTTTAATAAACTTATTATTAGCTAAAATTCGATCAAATCATAATATCGCAATACCTGTAGCATCCTATGGCATTGCTGCCACTTTATTAGAAGGGGGGAAAACCGCTCATACAGCTTTTAAATTGCCATTAAACCTAACATACACTCAAGTTCCTGTGTATAATATCAAACAAGGAACTTCACTTGCACAACTTTTAAAAGACTGTATAATTATTATTTGGGATGAGTGTACTATGTCCCACAAAGAGGGAATAGAAGCTCTAGACAGAACACTTAAAGACATAAGAGGCAACAATAATTTAATGGGTGGAGTAACTGTTGTGTTTTCAGGTGACTTTAGGCAGACCCTTCCCATAGTACCAAGAGGTACCAGGGCCGATGAGGTGAGAGCATACATAAAATCGTCCTTTATGTGGAGTAAAATAAATAAATTGACTCTTACTGTTAATATGAGGGTTCACTTGAAAGGAGACTGTTTAGCTTGTGCATTTTCAAAATTACTTTTGGAAATAGGCAATGGGCAAATAAAAGAGACATCCAATGGTGATATACAAATTCCAGAGAACCTTGGAAACTTAGTCAAGTCTATAGAAGAACTGGTCGAAAAAATTTATCCTGACATAATAAATTTCCACAAAAAAGCAAATTCATGGTTATGTGAAAGAGCTATACTTACTCCTAGAAATGATGCTACCGATGAAATTAATAATTATCTGCTTGACAAATTACACTAAGATACAAAAACGTTTTTTTCTGTCGATTCTGTTTTAGATCATCAGGAGGCAGTTTATTATCCTGTAGAATTTTTGAATTCCCTTAATCCTCCCGGAATGCCTTCACATATATTGTGTCTTAAAATTGGTGCCCCAATAATGCTCTTTAGAAACCTAAGTGCTCCGAAACTATGCAACGGTACCCGTTTGAGAGTTGTTGCATTGCAGCCAGATATTATGGAGTCCTCTATACTAACTGGTTGTGGAAAAGGTGAAAAAGTATTTATCCCTCGGATTCCATTAATCTCCAATGACTATCCTTTCGAATTTAAAAGACTTCAGTTTCCGATCAGAGCATGTTTTGCTTTAACTTTAAATAAGGCTCAAGGGCAAACATTTTCGATTGCTGGGATTGATCTGCGCACGCCTTGCTTTTCGCACGGCCAATTTTATGTGGCATGTTCGAGAGTCAGCCGCAGGGATAATTTATACATTTTGGCGCCTACAGGACAAACGAAAAACATTGTTTATACGGAAGCATTAATGTAATGCACATATTACAAGATGCATTATTAGTTGCATTCAAATGATTAACAATTGTCTTAACATTTGGAGTACTAAATTTCTTAGCAGCATGGCATCACAATTTTTATTTAATTCTGCCCACTTAACTGAAGTTCAGCATCTTTTTCAATAAACCTGATTGTACTGCGAATGAACTGGCCCTGCTAGTTATCAATAATAAGTACTTGTTAGGCCTAGCTAATGTAATCAACAGATAATTGTTGTTAGGCCTACAGTTATCATAAGTTAATGGCTATCAAAAGCCAATTGCTGTTAGGCCTAATGTTATTGAAATGTAATTTCTAACAACAGCAAATTGCATTCAGGGCTAATAAATGAACATCTAACTATTGTCAGTGGCAATTAGTTCTTAGGCCTAACTCATGTTATCAACGGCTAATTTTTGTTAGGACTAAAGTTATCAAAAGCTAATTGCTATCAAACGCAAATTACTGTTAGGCCTTATGTTATCGAAAGGAAATTTCTAGCCAATAGGCATTAAGAAACCTGGCAGGAGCGCTGCAGTCGCATTACATTTTGCGCCATCTAGTGTTTAAAATTTGTACTTTTTTATTGTAAGGAGAGATTTTTATTTTGAGGGAAATTTGAATCGTTGTTTTATAATGGAAATAATCCGAAAATTTAATTTCGAAGAGGTAATTAATTGGAAAAAACTATTCAGAAGAAAAACAATAGAAAAAGGCCATAATTTAAAAGAATCTGATCATATTTATGATGTTTTACAAAAATTTCCATCTAAATTAATTGAAGCAAAATGCATCCCACAAATGAAGACAACTAAAACTAGTTATAATATTACAATCCAAATAGATAAATTTATTCTTTTAAATTAAAGATAGTTTCTAAATTAAAAATTTGTTTACAAAGTGAAATATTAAAAATTTGTTTTGAAAAATAAAAAATAAAAAATTTGTTTGAAAACTAATCATTGTAGATGGATGAAAATAATGAAATATCTGAAGCTCATTGCTCTTGCAAAGCAGGAGTAAGTGGAAAATGTAAGCATGTTGTCGGTGTGATTTTTTATATCAGTGAAGAAGATGTGACGACCAAAACTTCACAGCTTCAAGCTTGGGGAAAACCGAACATGCGAGAGACATACAAAAACCCCATGTTATTAGAAACAGTATTTGGCTTTCCTAAATTTCCAAAATCAACTAAAAATTGTCAACCAGTTAGTTTGAACATTTTAAAAAATTTTCCTGATTTAAGTTGCCCACTTCAGTCTGCAGTATTATCTGATGATGAATTAGATAGTGATAATTTTCAAAATTCTTCTGTTATAATAAGAAATGAAGTTCAAGAAGATATTTTAGATCATTTATTAAAAGAAAGAAAATATCATTATTTCTATAATTATAAACAATATTTTATTAATGATAAAATTGTATTTAAAAAGCAAAATTTTTTAAATGAAATTAGTGATGATTTAAAACAATTTTTCTTAATGCAGATTTGTTTAAATAAAATTGAAATTAAAGAGTTATGCATAAAAACCAAAGACCAATCAGATTGTGAAGAGTGGTTTGCAGAAAGATGCAAAAGAATTTCTGCCAGCTCCACACCCCATCATATAAAAACATGTAAGGGAGACTGGGAAAAACTAGCAACTAATTTACTAAATAAAAAGCCTTTTTCACCCTTGCATACGGAATATGGCAAAGAGGCAGAAAGAAAAGCTAAATTAGCATTTGCAGAAAAAATGAAAATAGATAATAATAAAATAGCTGAATTAGGAGTATTTGTATCGCTAGAAATGCCTTGGCTTTGTAGTTCACCCGATGGTGTCTTTTTTGAAAATGATAAACCTGTGTTATTGGAAATTAAATGTCCTTCAAAAGCTAGAAATAAATTTATTACTAAAATTGATGAAAAAAATAATACAAAATTGAGATATTTGGACTATTCAAACAAATTTACTCTTAAAACTAGTAATATGTATTTTAGACAATGTCAAATTTCAATGTATGTATTGAATATAAAAAAGACTTATTTTTGTATTTATACAAAAAAAGAAACTTTAATAATTCCAATAATGCAGGATTTTAACTTTTTGCAAAATTTAATTCCAACTCTTGAAAAGTTTTATTTTAAATATTTACTGCCTAGAATTTTTGAAATATCTAAGTAATTACTTGACATGTATTATTCTTCATACAACTTGCCCATTTGTTCCTATGCAACATTTGTTTTTTTTGACAGTTTACCATTTAACTTAAAATTTGTCTTTATTGTTTACAGTTATGTTTTATGTCTAATGAATTTTCATTTAATTTTTATCATTTTTTATGATTGTATTAGAGTTTAAATAAATTTAATTAAAAGAAAAAGCAAGTTTATTAAATTACAAAATCATTTATTAAAATAAAAATATAAAAAATTTAATTTAAAACATCTTATTTACATAGATAAAACATGTAAATGTAAATTACTTTAAATTATAATACAGTATACATAATTCAGCATTAATTGTACAGTCATAAACATAAATAATATTAAAAAATTAACACAAAATATTATTAATTACATAAATAATAACATCAGTAATAACAGTAAAAAAACAAAAATATTTACAAAATGTATTTACAAAATATTAACAGCCATCGCGCGATTGTTGAGATAGTTAACATTAACCATAAATGCATTTGTATAAGTATTAAAAGGAGTTTATACTTTATCTGCCTAATTATTTTAATCCATTTATTTCGCCATTCAGAATTCTTTTTTATATTTGGCAAATTAAACAGAGATGTCTTTGGTATCGAATAACTATTTGAATTAATCCTAGGATGCAGCAATACATGCCGCCACACGTCCTTTTTAGTGACGGTTTTACAGTATGTTCCATTGAGGAATCCGCCATTTACAATATAATAATTTTAAATGTCAATACTAGGTGGCGATAAAATCAACTTAATTATAGTGTCAAGTTTCCTATGGTGTCAACAACAATAAAGACTGGATCAAGCCTTCTATGGGCGCATTAACACAGGCACATGGCTAAACATGTGCCTGGAAAATAATTGCTGCAAAATATTAGTGATGAAAAATTTGAAATTGTATTTAATTTTTATTTGATGTATTTTAACTTTTAATATGGAAAAATTCCAAAATTATTAAAAATATTATATCTCGACTCTTCGAACATTGTTAACGCTAGCTTGGAATATTCGCCCCTTACCCTGGGATTGTTGTAGCACGCGCATACTTCGTTAGCTTGCGCGCGTTCGTCAGCTCGAGTCCGCTTCATTAGCGTGTGGTCGTTCCATTTCAAACATGAAAAATGATATAGGAATACTTCCGAAAATTATAAAAAGATATGTAGATATGTTATAATTAGAAGTTGGTTGAAATTTTTTCAGAATTTATTCACAATTACAAGGGAGAAATGTGCTGAACAGAATGCACACAAACGTCGCATCTATTTACAAACAATAGAAGCGAGTTGTGTGTTTTGTCGACGAATTCATAATGTGCGAAAGGAATGAACGATAGGAAAGGAAAGGATAGGTAATTTACATATCTATCATTTCATAATGACGAGTCACGAACGAATACAACTTAATTTTTCTTTTAATTTGTCACTCACTTTTGGCGCTGATTTGACGCATGAGGGTAGCGTATTGTAAATCGTATTTCCACCAATAAGAAGCTGAAATTACCCTATCCTAAGTAATGTAAGAATGTATGATTTTTCCGTGCGCATCTTTCTCTCTAGGCGGTATTGATTGCACACGCCTCCATTACGACCAGTTCCTTCATTTCAAATATACTCAAATTACAAATTAGAAGTTTTACGGTGGAATATATAAACAATACAGTTCTTCAATGGTTTATGTGACAGTATTCATTTAGCCTTTCGGTCTTGATTATATCATTCATTAATGGTTTATTGTTATTAATAGTAGATGTGATTTGCTGCTTTTTTCATGCAATTAAGAAAACTTGACAGAGTGTACATTATTTTTGATCACAGAGGGTATTTGAAAGCTACTCAGTTAAGCCCAATAATTAGCTATTGGTCAATAACAGTCAACCACAGACATTCATTGCCATTTTTTCTGTCGTCTTCAAATTTCTTCTATAATTTGTATAAAGATAAATTATTTATTTTATTCATAAACGAATATAAAAAAAATTACAAATAAATATTGTAAAATAATGTTTTCTTTAATTTTTAATGTTTTCTTTTAAATTTATTATTCCCCAAAGTAAAGGAATATGTTCCATTGTACATGTATATACGAGTATGTTAACTTAATGGAAGGGGTTGGAATTTAGAGCTATGGGTGCGGGTCGGTTCGTTATAAGGAACATTGAATATAACGAAGTAAAACCTATGGTCTCTTGGACTACGTTATAACGAGCTTTAACTGTAAATATTGTGTTTTCAAAAAGTTTATTATCAATGACTATCTTATCAAATGCCATAAATAAACAAAGGCAAACTGCATTATATAACAAAAATGAAGCACTATCTTACGATGCTGTGGAACTAACCATAGAGATGGAAGGAAAATGGCTTTTTTGTGGAATAGAAGCACTGTTTCCCTTCCATCTCTAGCTTTATAATGTTTTGCAGATCCTAATGAGATGTTTTTTCCCTACGCAGTCAGTGTCTTTTTCAATAGACTTTTTACACATTACGACAAGCTTCTGTATTCCTATAGAAAAAATTTTTGATTGTTGTCGAAATGTCAGAAACGCACCGCCTCCTACACCTCGTTGTGAATCTTCGTCCTCGCAATGCTTTCTACTGCTTGACAAGCAAGTAATATTTGGATAGAGCGAAGCGCAGGACGACCTCCTTTGGTTTCACTTTTTTAAAAAACATCTCTTCAAAAAAAAGAAAAGAAAAGAAAACTTACTTCTGTATATTGCAGTTTTTCTAACGGAAGGCCATAATATTCATACTGATGGTCGAATCATGCTTGTCCTGCCTTAACTGTTTTTACCCTGTATAGTAGTTTCATGAATTGCGTCAAACTCCAGTCTCATTAAATTCCACGTTATTTGAAACTTAGTTATTGAGATTTCCTCGTAAAGTTCCCTTTTCCATAGAAAAAGTTTGAATTGAATTGAATTGAATTTAAAAGGGGTGGTTACCAAGAAACCAAACACCGCGACCTCAGGTCTATTGTGCTATCCCTACTATCCTTTATTAATCTTGTCTCACAAGTAGACCAGAAGTAACATTTTTAATTTCTGCAGGTTGGAGTATATAATCCCCTAGATGTTTAAATCTAAGAAGTGATAGATTTAAACAACTGCAGAGAACATGAATTGAACTCTCCTCTGCTTCATGACATTTCCTGCATGTAGCATCAGTTGCAACTCCAATTAAGGTCATATGTCTATTAAGATGACAGTGACCTATAAGGAGTTCAACAATTTTTTTAATTTCTATTCTTTTGAGTTTTAACAACTCATCTTTCCTAGAAACAGGATATTTTGGATTAAGTGCCTTGGCTTGTCTTTGGCCATACTCTTTAGTCCATAAGTCATAATGCTGTCTACCCATATAATTTTGGATAGTCAGCTTAATAAGACTTTGGGACAATCCCAAAGATGATTCAGGACCTATAAATGGAGTCATAGAACCATCTTTGGCAAGACAATCAGCAATTTCATTGCCTTCATAGCCACTGTGAGAAGGAATCCAACACAGTTTTACCTTGTTGTTTCTTGCTAGATCACAGAGGGTACGATGACACTCCCAGACAAGCTTAGATTTGTAACATACACTACAAACAAGTGCTGGTAACGCAGCCTGGCTATCAGAGCATATTAATATTTTCTTTCTCCGAAGCTTTTGAGTATTCAGTTCTTTTCCACAGGCAATAATTGCAAAACTTTCTGCCTGAAAGACTGTAGAATATTTTCCAAGGGGAAACTCCTTCGGATTTTCCTCCTAGGACAGCATACACCCGCGCCTATTCCAGACGCCGTTTTGGATCCATCCGTAAACCATATTTCATGATCCCCAAATGACGAATGCGTCTTTGTGTTCCATTCCTCCCTAGTAGGAATGGAGACTACATATTGCTTATCGAAATCATATTTCGGAAGCATTCTATCAGCAGTCATATGTAAAACCGGATGTCGTAACACCCCCTTTTTCAGTTCATCATATACTGTATTATTTAAACATCTATGCCAGTTGTCAGGGTTGCATATTCCGTAGATTGTCAATGCAGCCTCTGCTTCAACAAGCAAGTGAATAGGTTTCATTTCCAAGAGAAGTTCCAAAGCACTAGTCGGAGTTGTTCTCATTGCACCTGTGATAGTAAGACATGCCATTCTTTGAACTTTAGCTAGTTCTTTCCTCGAAATTGTAATAACTTTGCAGTATAACATAGGGACGACAGATATTCCAACTAGTTTCGCCTTTTATTCCCGGCTTTATCCCGGCTTTTTGCCCGGGAATAAAAGGCGAAACTAGTTGGAATATCTGTCGTCCCTATGTTATACTGCAAAGTTACTACCAATTTCGTTGATAGGAACAGTATTATGAACCCTTATCTCACCGATAGTTCTTTCCTGACTGTCTTTAATTGTGTTCTAGGCCACCATGCAACAGAGCCATAAGTTATCATTGGACATATAGCACTAGTATATACCCAATGAATAAGTTTAGGGCTTAGCCCCCATGATTTGCCAACAACTCTTCTGCAAGTCCAGAAAATCATTTTAGCACGAAATAGACAATATTCCAGGTGTCTTTTCCATGAAAGCTTGCTATCAAGGAAGACACCAAGATATTTGACCTTTGAAGTATAGGTTAACTTTTTATCAAAAAATTAATACTTCTAAAATTTCAATTCTTTTTCCTAGAAAAAGGAACAATAGCAGTTTTGTCTGGATTAACAGACAGACCTACCTCTTTACACCATTTCTCCACCCTCATGAGAATCCCTTCAAGAATGTCCGAGACAGTGTTAATAAATTTTCCCCTAGCAATGATTGCAATATCATCAGCATAACCAAGGCAGTCTACTCCATCTTTTTCCAGCCCACATAGTAGTTCGTCGACGATGACACACCACAACAAGGGTGAAAGAACTCCACCCTGTCTGTGGGTACCCCCCCCCCCCCCCACCCGAACCATACATGAGTCACCAAGATGTTTAGCCTCTACTTTC
>JAHWFO010107143.1:818518-871877 GCA_023313115.1 Rhysida immarginata | reverse complement strand
TTCGAATCCGGGTCGTGGAATTTTTCCTTCCCTTTTCAATTTATCTTTCGAAATATTGGAGTGTGTCTTCAGTTATTATCCTCCTTTTAGGTTAGAAACCTGTGATCGGTTATCACCCGAAGGTAAACCAGATCCTTTGTTTGTTTTTGGTGCTTTATTTTTGTCATCCATAAAGTACCGGAGAACCGGGGGAAAGTAAGTAGTCCGCGTCAGGCTACCCCCCTCTCCTGATGCAAGGCTAAATACATTGAGGTTTCGCCTGGTACCTCAATGGGATCATTCATGACACACATTTTTATACACGCTGCGCCACCCAGATCTCAGCACGATGCCTTACACCTTATCTTGCGTGTTCCCTCCTCCTTTTTCAATCGGGCTTGGGACCGACTATGGCGGAGTTATAGAAAAAGTTACATGAAATAGTTCAGAGGGAATCCAGGATTCTCGAAAATTTTTGGAAAAGGACCACATAACCAAACAGCACATAACATGCAATGGATTGTCGAAATAATGTTTGTAATCATGTAATAGTGTCCAAGTTCAAAATGCAATAATCAGCGGACAACTCCAATGCGTATACGAGGGTCACTTACAAAATCATGGCAACAATGTTTTTGCAGTGTGTTATTATACAAACATTTCATAATAAACATATGAAAATACACAGTGTACTTTACCAATAATGTCTATTACATGGGCTACCAGGAAGCATTGTAGACAATGGAGAAGAATAAAAATAAAAAAATAAATTAATTGGATATCTACTGATGGACATCCATTGGATATTTGGAAATGGGACATCCAAGGAAGATCAAGTAGTCGTCTCTGGACATTTTTAGATTATCTATCTTCGATATTGACTAGATCATCCAATTGGCTATTTTTATATTAAATTGGATATTTAGGGCGAAGAAAATCCCTTATAGTAAACCAGATTAAATTTTCTTGCAGTCCGAATACAGATCACGGTCTATAGGATGAGGAGACCTGGCCTACGGCACAGTGATGTACACAATACTATAACAAAAATCACTGGGTTATGTTTCTGGATGGTACAGCAGTTTTGTTCGCTTTTAGTACAGTCCTTATCATCTGAGTTAAACTAGAATATTCTCCATTCTTCCTGTAGAATGGCGAACGATGCAAGTTGGTCAGATAAGTTTGGTGCCCAGCGACGCTCCAACTCATCCCAAAGATATAAATTTGGTGTCAGGTCGAGGTTTATCCTGCATGTGAAGTGTTCCGCCTTCATTTCTTAAAGCCTCGAAGCTAGGATCCGTTCTTTGCAAGTATAAATTGTTGCCGTGGATTTGTTCAAAATAGCGACGTTAGCCTTTAAATTTCCAGTCACGGAAACCAAGAAGTTTACTCCAAGCCAGAAAAAAATCCCCAGACCACCATGCTGCCATATCCAAATTTCACTTTAATTCTCAGGGGCACACATAAAGTCCCGGCATGAGTCGTTCATCAGACATTTCCAAATTGCGTAGCATCATTTAGCACTTCAGAAGACCCACTTCAACGCGATGACATTGGTTGCATCATTCTAAATGACATCAGACATTGGCAACTGAGATCAATGGCTTCTGATCATGAAATCCAAGTGAAATTACTTCGCGATACTCCCACAGACTAACCATGAAATCGTCTGCGATAGGTATTAATCCTGATAAACATTTTATAGTATCACGTTTTAGACATCGCCGTTATTAAAATGTATTATTTGGACTTACTGTGTGTTTCCTTGGGGCATTAAGTCACATGTCAACACTAGTTATGGGTGCCACGCCTGATGCACATCACATGGGATTCCACCATGATTCCACCACCAGAGTCCTTCACTCTTGATCCTATTTCTCTTTAAGTCGTCTCCAGACATACACACGACCATCAGATCAGTGCATAGTGAAGGGGCTTTCATCACTCAACATAACATTTGCTCAGTCACCACTTAGTCCAGTGGCCCAAAGGTAACGCTCTTTACGCAATCGCAGACGGATGAAGGGCATTCACCTTTGAAACAAAAGACTTCCTCTTTCCGGCCCTTCCGAAGAAGCCCACCGACGACGGACACGTTGCACGGCGGAAAATGAAAAAGCTATGAGCTATAGCCGATGAGCAGGTCCCACTGAAAACACAATAGTGATGTCTTCAGGTGTGCTTTTGCGGTTTTTCAACACCATACGCGAAAGAGCACATTTGTTTCCCTTCGATATGACTGTAGGTCCCTGGAAGTTTTGTTGTAGTTATTGCGCCTTTCTGTCCGTACTTTTCCGTGCGTCGAGGATGCCCGTCATAACACGATTTCGCGAACTGATTTTCTGGACTGGCAACTCACGGCTTTTTGTCAAGCTGGCTGACGGAGCGATCACTGTTTTAAGTGCTGTAACATTCCTTTAAAATCAAAAGTGAACGAATGCATCATGGGAATTGAAGCACAATAAAATAGGAGTAACTAGTTTTTTTGGCAGGGCAGTGTATCAAATATATAAAATATTCGTATATCGAAAATATTATATTATTAGGGTTCCGTACGCCCGAATGAAAAACGGAACCCTTATAGGATCACTCCTGTGTCTGTCTGTCCGTCTGTCACAGCCAATTTACTCAGAATCTATTGGACCGATTAAGTTGAAATTTGATACACATATGAATTTCTGTGACCCAAACACGAAAGCGTAATATAAATAAATGAATTTTGAATATGGGGGTCACTTTTGGGGGGCAAATTAGAAAATTAAAAAAAAAAGTTTTGCAAACTATACCGTGTGACATATCAAATGAAAGGGCTTGTTGTGAGGGTCTCAAATATATTTTTTTATAATTTTACAATAAATAGTTTTAAAGTTATTTAAGAAAAAAGATGAAAATTGGCCATTTCCCCCACCTTATTTTCGAAACTACTGTGCCTAAAATTTCTTTACTGATAGATTATAGTTCTTTACTGATAGATTACAGGAAAACCTATAAGAAGACTATGGTCTTAAAATAACATGGTAAATCTCTCAATATTGTATATCTTCAGCTATTTCTGAAACTGAAACTGATACAGTTATAATTTTATAATGTCCATTTTACAATACAATTGGTTTATTACTGTTTAGATATAGAATCGATTTTCATCCTTTCGGACATCATCAGTATTTTCAGTTGAGATGTTTAAATGTCTTACAATGGTATTCTTTTTAAATTTTGAACAATATTTCTTCTATTCATTGTTTTTTTTTTTGTTTGTTTGTTTTTTGTTTTTTTTGTTTTTTTTGTTTGTTTTTTTTTTAGTTAAATTGTTGTCATTATTTGGTTATAGTATTATTAATATTTATTTTATTTATATATTGTAGTTTTATTAATATAAAATATAGTATTATCTTATTTCATAATTATATGTTTAATTACATAGTTCTTGTATTCTTTTGTTTTTGTTTAATAGATCTTTTATTTTCTCCTCCTTCAGTATTTGGTTGAATAATAAATTACTATCTAATAATTCAGCATTATTTAAAATCTCTTGTGGATAAAATAATAAAAATAAAAAAAAAAAAATTAGCATAAAAATAATAAAATTTTCGATGATTATTATTTCTCTCTTATTATTAATTTTGTAGACTAGTTTGCATGTTTCTTCGTAATTCCCGGTTTTATGTTTGCTTAATAAAATGTGTTCTGCATATTTGGAGTTTTTTAGTGCATTTTTTATATAATATATATGTTCTTTGAATCTAGTTTCTAAATTTCGATAAGTTTTTCCAATATGAATTTTGTTACATTCTTTGCATTTAATTTCATATACTCCGCTTTTTTTCTTTTTCTATAATTTCTCTTTTGTTTTCTAGTAATGTTATTAATCTATTTTTGGATCTAAAGGCTACTTTTATTACTTTCTTTTGAAATATTTTTTTAATTTTGTAACTTATATTTCCATGGAATGTTAAACAAATTCTTTTCTTTTCTTTTTCTTTTGTATTTGTATTATTTTGTTGTTTTTCTCTGATTTTATTGATGATTGTTTTATTTATTTGATCTTCCTTGTATCCATTCCCAATCCCAATTTCTTTTATTATTCCTAATTCTTTTTCTCTATATTCTTCTTTTATGGGGTATGTTAAAGCTCTATTAATTAGATTCCTAAATGCTGAGTTTTTGTGGCTCCATGGTTGGTTTGAATTTTTGTGTATACTGTTTATTGTTGTTGTGGGTTTTCTGTAAATGTTATATTCTAATTTTATTTTATTGTTTTCTTCTTTTTTCTCTATCATTATATCTAAATAATTTAATTTGTTATCTTTTTCTTCTTCATATGTGAATTTGATATTGTCATCTAGATTATTTAAGTCTTTTAGTATTTCTTCTATGTTAATTGACTTATCTAATATACATAGGCTGTCCTCTACATATCTAGTATACATTTGTATATTATATTTTTTTAATATTTCTTTTAATTTATTTTCTTCTAGATCTTGTAGATATACTTCTGAAACTATTGCACTAATTGGATTTCCCATTCCTAGCCCATGTTTTTGTTCGTAAAAGTTTTTATTATATTCGAAGTAATTTTGAGTTTTTATTGTTTTTAAGCTTATTATAATATCTTCTATTAGTACTTTTTCAATTTCTCTTTCTTTTAAGTTATTTTCTATTATTTTAATTGCTTTGTCTACGTTTATATTTGTATACATATCTTTTATGTCAAAAGATACTAATTTTGTATTTTCGCTTAATTTTAATTTTTCTAGCTTTTCAAATACCTCGTTAGAATTTTTTATTGCGTAATAATAATTTAATTTCAGATTTTCTTTTAATTGTTTTTGGATATATTTTGCTAAATTGTATGATGGTGAATTAATATTGTTGATTACTGGTCTTATTGGGAAATTAATTTTGTGAACTTTGATTCTATGCTTTATTATTGGTGCTATAGGATTATTCGTTCTTAATTGTAATTTTTGTCCTTTGAACATCACTGATTTGAATTTGTTGGTAATTTCAATGATTTTTCTTTGAAATTTATCTGTTGGAATCTTCTTTAAGTTCTTGAGTTTATTTTCTGTTATGAACTTCATCGTTTTCTCATCTAGTTCATTGTTTTTAATAATCACCATTATTTTGCCTTTATCTCCATGCGTGATTTGAGCGTTATTTTCTTTCAGTTTGTTATTGATTCCTATTATTGTCTTTAATTCGGTGGATTTCACTTTATCTTTGTATTTTGTGATTATATTTCCGATGTTTACTCTGCATTCGTCTCTTTCGTCTTCTTTTATGTGATATAGGTTGGTTTCCACCTCGGCTATTGTCTTTATTAAGTCCTTGCTGTTCCATTTTTGTTTAATACAATAATTTGGGCCTTTATTTATTAATGATTCTTCTTCTTTAGTGAATTTTATGTTTGCTAGATTTACTACAGTTTGATGGAAATTTGTTTCTATTTGTTTTGAATGTTCGCTATTTATTGCAGTTTTCTTTCTTAAATTATTTAGCTTCTTATTAATTTTGGTTTTCTTCTTTTGTATTATATTTTTTATTTTACCTGAGATTTTCTTCATGAGATTCTACAGGGTGTTTCAAAATTATGTACAATAAATTTAGTGACATATTCTTAAGGTAAAAAGAAGAAGAAAATGTTCTATAGCACTTTGTCTGGAAACGATTTGTTTGCGAGTAATCCAATATCATACAGTAGGGAAGCACGGTAGTTAGAGGACGATATTTTAGCAGTTCCAGCGTTTCGACCCAACACTAGGTTGAGTGGTTTGTTCCATTTAAACCTACTTTAGGGTTGTTCCATTAGTTGTGTACGGTTGTTTCCATTACTGTAGTTTCACTACTGTACATCCACTAGGAATATCAATTTCAGAACGTTTGCGTGCTTTGACATACGCATTACGATTTACGTAAAAAAAGTCATGTACACGTATTCCAGTGCAGAATACACTGACATGCACCTAATGTATGGTCTTGCGGACGGAAATGCTGTGGAAGCAAGAAGACTCTACCAAGAACGTTTTCCGAATAGACGTTTGCCAAATAACCGAACATTTGTATCTGTCGACAGACATTTGAGGGAGCGTGGTTCCTTTGGCCGTCAAACAGGACAAGGGCGGCCTGTAGCACATTCTCCGGATGAGGAGGATGTGATAATTGACATCATACATGATGAACCACAGACAAGCACCCGTCGTATTTCTTTCTTTGGTACACATTCCGCACTCATCTGTTTGGCGCATTCTTCACCGTCAGCTTTTGCATCCATACCACCTGCAACTGGTTCAGGCACTGAACCCAACGGACTATCCACACCGACAACGATTTTGCCAATGGATACAACGTCGTCATGCTGCAGACCCTAGTTGTCTCAGCCAGATACTTTTCACGGACGAAGCAACCTTCACCCAGACAAGAATCGTAAATTCTCACAGCCAGCACCATTGGGCAGATGCTAACCCGCATGTTACCAGAGCTCGAGTGCATCAAGAGCGTTTCTCCATGAACATTTGGTGTGGAATTGTCGGAAATAACTTAATTGGCCCTTATGTGTTGCCGCCACGATTGACTGGGCGAACGTATCTTTTGTTTCTGCATTGCCAGAATTACTGGAAGATGTTCCTCTTTTGATAAGATCTAACATGTGGTTCATGCATGATGGCGCTCCAGCACATTTCAGCGATGTTGTGCGAGCACACCTTAATGCTGCATACACGAATCGGTGGATAGGTCGAGGTGGACCGGTAGCCTGGCCTGCAAGATCACCTGACCTTAATCCCTTGGATTTTTTTCTGTGGGGTCATGTGAAAACGATCGTCTACAGCACAGAAGTTTCTAACATTATGGATCTGCGACAACGAATTGAAAATGCATGCCAAACCGTTCGTAATGCTGGCGACGAACTCTTCCATGACATCAGACGGTCGCTCATGCAACGAGCCGAAGCGTGCGTGCGAGCTGGTGGCGGGCACTTTGAACAATTCCTGTAATTTGGAGCCACGGGTTTAGTTGGCTGTATCGCGTAAATAAATCGTTTCCAGACAAAGTGCTATAGAACATTTTCGTCTTCTTTTGACCTGAAGAATATGTCACTAAATTTATTGTACATAATTTTGAAACACCCTGTATATCTAAACAGTAATAAACCAATTGTATTGTAAAATGGACATTATAAAATTATAACTGTATACACTATACAATACAACGTGTGTAAAATAATGAAACTGATACTGTTTTGTTCAAAATAAAAATTAGAAATTAAAAAATATAAATATAATGAACGTAAATATATATTAGGAATAAAAGACAAATATAAACAAAATGAGTAGTTTTTCAATAATCATCTTATATATAAAATGCTAACTCCTCCTGCTCCATGCCAACACCACCTAGACAGAAGGCCTGCGTACAGAAACTGTATGCATTGTTACATCATCATCAAACGGCCAAATTTATGGTTTATTATTGGTAGAAATACGATTAACAATAGCCGCTTTACTGTGATGTAACAATGTATGACGTTTCAGCGCCCAGGCCTTGTCTTTAGGTGGTGTTGTCCATGCCCGTACCCATAGTGCCAAGCAACAATCCAACCAACGAAAAAACATTGATTGTTAAAATTCGAATAAATACTGACGTCATAGTTTTTTATTCTCGCAGGTGATGTTGACTACGTTTTTTTACTATATCTACTATCATTAAAAAGAATTCGCGCTAGATTAAATACAGTAGGAAAATCAAATTAAAATCCTAAATAATTATTTTTAGCTATTTTAAATTATTAAATTAAATTTAATTTTTATTTAAATTTTAATAAAAACCAGTTGCGAATGTGTGGTACTGCATTGCCAGAACGATTTAATTAATTAAAAAATCGTTACTCTATTCGCCAAGTCGGTCGGTCGGTCAATTCTTCAGGTTTTATTTATAGATAGTCCAGGGGGTGGGCATTGTGAATGCCTCCAATTCAAAGCATTTGGTGTTCAATTCTTAACCGTATATAAATCTCCAAAATGCCTTCCGAAAATTGCCGTCGAATGTATTAAGAATGCTATCAGTGCACACGAAAAGATTATTATACCAGGAGGCTTCAATATTAATTTTAAGGACATATCAAAAAATGAAATAGAATACCTTCTATCACTCGGTCTTAGTCCAAGTATTCAAGAATATACGACAGGACAGAATTCAGCAATAGACAATATATTCAGCAATTTCCCTCCACAATCCGGTACCATACATAATTTTTTTTAGTTACCACAAACAAATTTGAGTCAGATTTTAAAAAAAAAACATGGTAGATGACATATTCATCGTACAGAACCCTCTCCACGCGAGTTCGACAAATTTATTTATTTTAAATTCTTCATCCTTAACTACTCAGCGTCGAGATCGGACAATTCTTTCACTTTTCCAAAAACTAATATAGCTATCGAAATTCATTAGAAATTTTACGTCGAAAATGATGTTGATATTTTTTAGGCATATTGGGGGGGGTGGGGGTACTACGGAACTTTTAACCCTGAATACCAGTTTTCGTTAAAATTGTTAGAGCCGTTTCCGAAAAACGCACAACATACATACGTATTGTAACGTTCTAAAACGTTATGGCGCGCAGATCTCTCCTATCTCTATTTCTCTACCCTCAACAAAGATAGTCGTATAAATAATCGACCTCTTCTCAAGAAATTAAAAGGCAACAATTATAAGTCTGAAGTTACGTAAACAATAGTTTACGTCAACAATGGTGATATACGAGCAACAAAGGTTGGTTACAAAGAATTTTTACCCATCCTTAACGACGGAAAGAAAAATAAAAATAAAAGAAGAGGATATATTTTTTTGATGAAAAAGAGAACTCAGTTCGCCATGTTGATGTCAAGAGGTGTCAAGATTTGCTCTTGGATATTTGGAGAAAAGGAAAAATAATACTATGGCACGGAAGAAGTAAAAAGGAGAAGACTTCTACGATATTCTTAATTGCCATACAATGATGAGTGAAATACAGAGATACTCACGGTCAAACACAGATTCCATTGAGAAGATTCTTGAAAATAACTTCGTAGAAATCAACATAGATCAAAAATCCTGTATAGCTGGTACAAAGAAAATTAATAGGCCAGATCTAGAACATAAGGCTGCCTTTTAATGTTTCGTTTTATTTTTCAGTTCGCTTCAGATCGAATTCGACAGTACCAGGGGATCTGGGAAGTAAACATGACTGACGAAATAAGTAAAATTCTTCGAACAACGTACAAAATGAACGATAAACTTCGACCTGGTCGACTCCCACCCAAGAAAAAATGCAGCTACCTGTGGAGGATTCAACGTCATGTGAGGTGGTGTTCGTATGTCGTATTGCTAAGATTTTGGAATCCTTATCCCTCCCATGAATATTGTTAGTTAAGTTTTAGTTTTCCTTCCTTACCTCTTCCTTTGCCCAACTTACCGACATGTGTTCTAACCGCGTTTACCTGCAAGTGAAAAAAAAAATAATAATACTTACCGTATATTTTTAACTTCTAGTAAAATATCCTTCTGAGAAACTTTATAGGTTAATAAATAAAAAATAGGACCCCAGAGGAGCGTGCGCAGTGATATTGAACTGTATAAAGAATATAATGAAATAAATCAAAAGAATAAAAGGAAATAAACGTACTTTGTCATTATATTAACGAAAATAGTGCAGAGTTAACTGTTAAAAAGGAAAAATGTTAATTCTAAAAGGGTAAATCTGAGAGAGCTATTCTATGAAATTTAAGGACGGAACACTAAAGAATAGTAACAGTTGTTTGTTTATTAAAGGAGTCGACAAAAGAGAATAATGATTGAACATAATTTTGTGATATAATGGGAAGAAAATAGTTTCTTTACGAAAAATCAATTTATCTTCTATAACGAGATGGTCATTATTGAAGAGATTTTGATGATTGAAGAAGATTATATTTAAAACTTTTTTTTTTTTAATTTTCTGAACGCCCGTTGGCGAAATTTTAACTAAAGATTTCACCCCTTGATGATT
This sequence comes from Rhysida immarginata, assembly GCA_023313115.1. Lineage (NCBI taxonomy): Eukaryota > Metazoa > Arthropoda > Chilopoda > Scolopendromorpha > Scolopendridae > Rhysida > Rhysida immarginata. The sequence continues at coordinate 861,874 of JAHWFO010107143.1, read as the reverse complement.
GAATTAATCAATCTAATCTTTGTTAATATTGTTATATTTTCAGAATATTCTTGCTCACATATAAAAGCAGAATAAAGCCACGGTTATTTGTCAGAATATTGGTGTCCATGTTTGACTTTTAAGTTGTTTTTTTTGTCCTTCAGTCCTTCGCAGGTAAATAAGAATTCGACGTTCGAAAAAGAAAGAAGTTTGAAAGAGAATTTTATGGTTTATCGAACCTAAATCAAAAACAAAAGAAAAAGATAAGTCCATTTTTAATAAGATTTATTCCAGGGTTTGTGTTATCTAAGATTATTGATCTGGTTCTTTATACATTCAGATTCTTCAACTATGAAAGAAACTACCTCTGTAAGGTAAGGAAGCGAAAGATATCTGGAGTTACTCACGTCCGTGTGCTATCTTGACCTGTGACCGTTACAGTATGCTTAATAACCTTGCTTAGTACCTATATGAAATATGCTGTATTGCCCTGAAGATTAAGCAGATTTTACAAGAACTGAAATTTCAGAGTATTCTTATAGAATCAAAGGAAAGCGTTAAATACCATTTTCTGTAAAATTAAAACCTGCATAAATTGATTTGCAAGGTTTGCGTATACAAATCATTGCCATAATTTTGCGCACTAAAGCCGAAGGCAATCTGAAGATTCTATCTCGACGATTTTCACGTCACCTCACTTGTTCCGATTTTGTTGAAGTTTGATGAATCTGAACAACAGATGAAGCACGCAAACGCGCACTATAGGCTAAAATAAACGAAGGCAAAATTTTAAAAATTACCTTCTAGCTTGTAACTAGTAGCTATACTTGCGATAATTTCATTTGTCGTTTGGATAGTTAATAAATTGATGTTAACGTAGACCAATGTAAAACAAGTTAAACAAATTTAATGGAGAATTTAAAACAAACCACAAAAGAAAATTGCAACATTATTTGAGTAGCTATGCTAAAAATTTCCGAAATTTGTATTATGCGATTTTGACAGTTGCAACCCCTGGCATTTTTTGCAGTATTAGATCACTCTAGGGTCTATGGAAAACGACATAATTTCAACGAGTATAAACATTTACAACTATTCTGCACAATTTATTTGTTAATAAGTAACGGCCTAAATAGTTGTTTTCCCACAAAGTAATAAAAAATGTACTCACCAATAAATATGAAATTTACGAGATCGTAAATAGCGTCCTCCCCTTTGGGAAAAAAGTGATAGATCATCTTTCAGCGAAGAAATAAGTCTTAGATCGCCTGCTCTTAACCAATTCTAACAACTGAAAAATAATGGAATCATCCCATATTTAAATTAGAGAAGATTTCTCTTCCCTGTGTAAAATAATTTAAATGCCAATAAGTTCTTCCGAAACCATCAGCGAATATGACTCCAAAACAATACTATTCTGAGAAATTTAAAGGTAGTGTGCATCCAAAATTTAAAATTTTGACTATAAAATCTCTTTTTAATATTTATACGAAATTGAACATCATTTTTAATTATTTAATCATTTTTTAGTTAATAACATATACGCGTTTAAACATTCAAAAACGTCATATCCGGTTTTTCCTGATGTTAAACTATCGAAAACGGAAGTACGTCACAATGTGAACTCGCTCAGCTTGAGCAATGGAGTTTAACGCAGAGGCAACTATTGAATATAACTCTGAAGAATCTGATAGCCCAGATTTGTCCCTTGAAATTGGATATGACGAGGAATTCCATAATATTGAAAATCAGGGATCACTTCAGCCGTATCGCTTTGAACTAGAAAATATTTATCTTGATTCTAATGACACGACAACAAATTCCCCATCCGACGTCTTATCAGGCAATCTATGCATAGAAGACAGAATGAAAAATCTTGAATGGTAATATTCAGTTAACTGAAAAATATTTGGACCTACAAATTTTAAGTTTATAAGGCTGTTAAAATATGTTAAAATTAACTTTTTCCAAAAATAAGGTGCTCCTGCGGAAATTGTAATGTGATGGCTTCTCCCCAAGAGTGCGTTTGCTGTCACGAGCACGAAAAAATGTATCAGAAAATACAGCAGTATAATTGTATATGCAATCATCCAGGATTTGAAGCCGTTTGTTTGAATCCATGGGTTTTGGAAACGGCTTATTACAATTATCGCTAGCATTATGGATGTATGGAAAGAACACAGCACGAGTTAGTAAAAATTTTATTTAGCAAATTATTCTGAATGGCAATATTTTAATGTATATTAATTATCGAGGATTTTTTATTTTTATTCACAGAAAATTTAGAACGTTGCTTATAGACAACTCGTTAGATGGTGCTGGGGATGGTTGGGAAAAAATTAAGAATAGTTCTTCCTGCTTGTGCTATGGAAAAAATAAGAAAGACATTTCCTAGTGACTCATTTGTTGGATTCAATTTAAATTAAAATTTGAAGAATAGTTCTGCCAATTAATGTTAAACAACTTATTGTTATTTTAAAAAATTTTGCATATTGTTTATATTTACATATTTGTTATTTTAAATTTTCAATGTTCTTATAACCAGTATTGAATAAAAAAGGAAACAAAAATGAAAATTATGATAAGTTTATTTGTCTCTATTGTAAGGGGGGTAAGCATGTTAAAAATTTGTATTGAAAATTTCCATGAAAAGTACTTTTAATTTTTCTTCCAGTCCTTTCTTGTTATTATAATTGCGCGATTCCATTTACTTGAAATAGCTTCGTTTTGGGGAAAATAGTGAAAGGAGACATTATTCTTATATGTGTTGCTACATCCACCAACCACACATCAATGAGACATTTCACCAACCTTTTTATAATCGGAAACAAAAGCTAAACTTCTTTCTTGATTCTTAAAACGCTGAAAAATCTGATTAAATAAAAATAGAGCGCCTAAACTGAAGTAAAAATGTATACTGAGTTGTTGATTTTCGTCATAAACAAACGCGTGAAGTTAAAGTGCGAGAGAGGCAACGATTCCCATATTAACGTCATTTCCGGTTAACGGATTTTGAAAGAAGCGTTTTAGTCAACGAGTTGTTTTAGTCGAATAAAAAATTTTTTTAAGTATTTTATCACCGCAACTTGAATTTTCTATTATTTCTAAATTTTTATTTCACTATGTTCTTATTTATACAACAATAATAATAGTACTATATTTTTGGATGCACACTATCTTTAAGCTCCAAGTTATCAAGTTGATACAATCAGGTTTGTCCCAAAAATAGTTGCTAACCAGCTAGGATGTTCGCAATGTGTAGTTTCCTATACGTGGAAAAAATATCAGTTGTTTGGAAATGTGAAAACTTACACGCGAAGTGGATGTCCAAGAAAAACCACCAAGAGACAGGATCAATCTTTGCGAATGATTTGTAAACAAAATCAACACCAGACTTCCGACCAAATGAGTCTTACCTGGAAAAAACACCATGTTGATATCTGCGACAGAACAGTGCGCAATCAGTAACACGAAATGGGATACAACTATAGGAAAGACAAAACGAAACCACAGCTCACAAAGTTGCAAAGGAAACGTCGGTTGCAATGGGCAAGAGATCACAGAAAGTGTACATGGGATGAGTGGGAAAAAGTAATCTTTTCGGATGAGTCTCGTATTTGTGCGGGAGGCGGAGATGATTTTGGGCAATTTGTGTGGCGAAAGGTGGATGAAAAATTTAAAGAGCAATGTTTATCCAAAAGCAATTTCCCCAATCAGTGAGAGTGTAGGGTTGTATAGGTTGGGGCGGAGTTGGAAAGATGTGCATTCTCAAGACAACAGTAAATGCAGATGTCCACATGGACATCATCGATTCTTTCTTAATACCCATAATTGAAGATCAATTTGGAGATAGCAACTACACTCACTTCCAAAAGTTAAGCACGGGGAAAAAATGTTAACTTCCGTAAGCCAATCTGAATTAAAGATGTTAAAATTTGCTCCAAATGTAGAAGGAAGTATGCAAATATGTTAGGTGACAGCCAATCACAATTTCGCGTCGAGAAATATGCAAAACAGGCAGTCGTATAAGAAGCCGACATTGTGAAGGGTTATAGGAGTTGCATATAAGTGCTGGTAAAAGGTGTTTAGAACATTCGTAAGATTTGTTTTCAAGGTAGACGTGTTTCTATGGCTTCCAGAAGACGAATGGAAGATTCTGAACGCTGGCGGGCTGTAGACGCATTGAAGCAGGACAGTCTATCACAGATGTTGCTCGTTTCTTCGGCGTTCATCATTCCGTCAATTCACGATTATGGAAACAATTCCAAACCAGCCAAACAGTTGTCCGAAGACCTGTAGCCGGTCGTCCAAGGGTTACGATCCCCTCGGAAAATCGCTATATTGCTGTTGTAGCCAAGCGGAATCGAAGATCGACCTCCACTAAGGTGACATCTATGGTTGCAGCGGCCATTGGTAAGACGATATCTGCCACTACTGTTCGTCGAAGGCTACACATGAATGGTCTGTACGCCCGGGTACCACGAGTTTGTGTTCCTTTATCCGTCCAATCCAGACAGGCACGATTACAGTGGTGCCGCCAGCATGGGAATTGGACTGTGTCGGATTGGGGCAACGTTATGTTCACAGATGAGTCCAGATTTGCCCTACAACCCGATGATAAGCGTGTAAGGGTCTGGAGGGAACAAGGCACACGCAATCGGCCCGAGAACATCATCGAACATCACGCATTCCGCGGTGGAAGCATCATGGTCTGGGCAGGGATTGCATTGGGATATCGCACCGACCTGCACATCTACAGGCGAGGTTCTGTGAAGGCTGTACGGTATCGAGATGAAGTCCTAGACCCCATTGTGAAACTGTACGCTGGAGCAGTTGGTCCTTCTTTCGTTTTAATGGACGATAATGCCCGTCCCCATAGAGCTGCCATCGTTGACGATTTTCTGGAGAGTGAGGGGATTGCGCGTATGGAGTGGCCGGCTTACTCGCCGGACCTTAATCCCATTGAAAATCTTTGGGATGCCCTCGGCCGTGCTGCATGTAGACGTTTACCACCTCCAGCCACTCTTAACGATTTGGAAACTGCCCTACAGGAGGAATGGCTATTACTGGACTCTGCGGTGGTTGATCACCTCGTAACAAGCATGATCACACGCTGTACACTTTGTATGACGTTGAGGGGTGCTCACATACCCTATTAATGTTTTTTTTTGTTGTTTGTTTTGCATTTAAACATCATTTCGTTAATGACGCAAATACGTCATCATCTTATAATTTATATAAATTCAATATTTTTTTAAATCTCTGTATGTAATTCTTTGTTTTGTTTCATGAATAGACATAGAGATACTTACTTTCACCATTTCATGTCAATCAAAGCAGTGGTTGTCCATTTTTTGGCATTTTACCTCTCCGTGCTTAACTTTTGGAAGTGAGTGTACTTTACATTCCAGGACGACAATCCATCGTCACATCAAGCCAAGAATGTTAAGTCCCATTTGCAAAGAAAAACATCCCTACAATATTATGGCCAGCCAACAGTCTTGACCTCAACCCCATTGAGACTGTTTGATGGAATTGAAAGTCTTGGTAAACAACAAAAAAACCACTAACAAAGATGAGCTTAATGCTGCACTTAATCAAGTTGGCACGACATTTTGTTGATTATTGCCAAGAATTGATTACTTAATTGCCGAAAATAATTATGGCCGTTATTAGGGCTAAAGGTGGCCCAACTAAGTTTATCATTCTGACTGATATTGTCACAAACTGCATTGTTTATTTTGTATCCATATTTGATCTAAGAGTTTTTTTCTCGTAAGAAGGGGATCCACACTTTTTCCCCCAAGAGGGGAAACATTCGTTAACTGTTGAAATATTGTGTATTTCGTGTATTCTTATTGCTTTAGAGGATAATAATTAATAAGACCAGTAATCTATATATCTTCTATCTATCTTCTTCTATACATATAATAAATCTGTTGTCTGTCTGTTTGTTTGTACGCGCATCACACAAACTACTGGACGGATTTTGATGAAACTTAGTATGATTATAGCATATAGTCTGGATCAACATTTAGGCTACTTTTGATTCGGATCAATCACGAAGTTCCCGAGAAATTATATTTTTCTTCTAGCATGATCGTTTTGGTGTTGCATTACCTCAGGAAAACTGCGAATGATCATCTATATATAAATACGGCAACACATATTTTGTTATGCACTTTTACCTGTGTTAACGTGGACGAATACGTATGAAACTTATATCTATGCTAGAGGCACGGCAAGCAGGCTTACAGCCTGTGAAATTTATGTTTTGAGGATTATAAGCATTCTTGGAAGAAATGGATACATTCAAATAAGCTTAATTAACTTTGAGAATAATTCCGTTTTATATTGGTTTGCCTTAAATAATTCATTACATCCTTACTGGAACTCAATGACGGTCATCCATGCCACCACCTTCCCGATCACCGAGTTTTTAGTCAGGTCATCGACAAATGCCTCAATTTCAAGCAAAGGCTATCGCGGATCTATGCATCGAAGTTTCATACGGAGCCAGCTGTTATGTTATTTCAGTACAATCTGGATTACATGTAAATGTGATGAAGAGATCTGGTTTCCCGAACTTGGCCACCATGGTCATTGAATCCTGGTATTTTTCTGCAATGCGCGTTTGCTCTCGGTAAATGACTTAGGTAGAACACAGCCTTTCCTGCACTTTCATATTATCAGCTTGATTATGAACGAAATCCAACAAATCAAGTGTAGCCTCCACTCTCAAAGTCTTCTGATTTGCTTTCACCCAGTGTAGACGGTCTCCTTCAACTTATAAAACGTTTTATATGAAATTTTTATTGTGAACTTTTCGGACTTTTCGGACCTTAATTTCAAAATTCATATTCTTGAAGACCTTCAAAATTCAAAATTTTTCATCGTTATCATTTCATATTGTCACTTTTTAAAAGTTATAAATATAATTTTTATATGATGTGTAAAGATCATTGGAGAATATTTTTCCTTGCTTGGAACACGATCTGAGTTGAAATCTAAAAATCTGCTTTGATTACCCGAGGCTTGTAAACAAAGCAGAGTAAACAATAGTTGTTGTCAGCTCCACTTCCGCATTGGCACGCCAGGCCAACACCACCATACATTGTTACATCATCATTAGCCGACCATTGTTAATCCAGTTTCTACCAATAATAAGCCCTAAATTTGGTCGACTAATGATGATGTAACAAGGTATGACGTTTCCGTTATCAGGCCTTCTGTCTAGGAAGTTTTGGCCAGGCATGTTAACAAAGCAGAGTGAACAATTGTTGTCAGTTCCGCCTCGTGTACCACTTCAGACTTTAGAGAAAGAAAGATATAAATACGGCAACACGTTTTTGGTATGCACTTTAACCTGTGTTAACGTGGACGAATACGCATGAAACTTATATGGTTGGAAAGTTCCTGTTCTCTAGATGTGTGCACAATATATTTTATTTGCGTATTTGTTCACGTTAACACAGGTAAAAAGCGTTTCAAAAAAGGTAGCATTAAGGAACAGGTTGTGCACCATATTTGTCAACGCATATAGCATTGTCTTTTTTATTGTTTTTTTTTAAATAATAAATATCAAATTAACTCAAATCATTGTTGATGTTCATTTGAAAGCATTAGAAGACCGTATAACAAATAGTCTGCAGCTTTTGAAAGTCAACGAACTGATTCAGAACCTGAAAGTCCCCAAGTATAATATAGTTACCTTTAATATACCTATACATTATTCCATAGAAACAACTGCTTAAAAATTGTTATTAACCAACTATTCAATTTATTTCTATAATTAGTAGGTAAGCATTTTATGTATTTTTCGTCGTTTTCTAAGCTATTTTAAGGTAATAATAATAATTATAAACTGGAGATTGCCTCTAAACACAGGTAATAATTTTTCGATTTGAAAAATGGAAGGAAAAATTCTGCGACCTGGATTCGAACCAGAGACCTCGACTATCATGGCCGACACCTCTACCAATTGGGCTATCGCAGACACCCGGACAGCTAAGCTAAGCCATTTTTTATTCTACTTTTATCTTTTTATGTAATTGAAGGTAAAATCGCCATTTCAATTGCACTTTATAAACAAGATATGATTATCTGTGTTCACAAGCTTAAATGAGAAATATTAGTTTTACATTTCAAATGAATTATACATGTATATTGATACATCAAATCACTTTAAACTTAATATTCATTAACATCTTCGTCCACCTTTCTACGACATTTCGTGAATTATAATCATACTCTTGTCCATCAGGACAATTCGGAACAAAAACACTTTTATACAGTTTCCTGATTTTTTGACAAATTGCGGGTTGCATGTTGACCTTCCGTCATTGGATTCATGGACAATATCAACGACATTATAACTACAAATGCAAATCCAGTTTTTGTCCTCATCGTCGATATTTAGTGTTTTTAATTATTTCCTCCTTTTTCCTTTTTTTTTCGTGGAACTACATCAACTTTTATCCTTTTAGACGGTGGTTCTTCCTTATTACGCATAGATGTACCTTTTGACGGAGGGAGATCCTCTTTGCCTCCGCCACCTTCTGATGGAGGTGGCGGAGGCGGATTCTCTTGGCCTCCGCCACCTTCTGGCGGAGGTGGATTCCCTTCTGGTGGAGGTGGCGATGCTTGCAGCCAAGATGATAGCTTTTTTATCAATAATATTATGTGTTTAATGAATTGTGCTAGCCTAACTGTAGCGAAAACGATTTCATTTCCAATACCTAAATAGGTGGATTTTTCTCCCCCGAAAGCAGCAGCGATAAAATAACCTATCGCTTTGTCACCCACTGTTAGGTTTTTGTAATAAATTTTACATTCCAATATTATTAAAATTCCATTGATAAAGCATGTCATCGGGTCATTGATAATAATATTCTCTATATTTTGTAAAAGTCATTTTAAAGCTTCTGGTAATGTGTCCAGAGTTGCGGTTGAAATTTGTTTCAGATAATTGATAATATCAAACGTTTCCTTTAGTAAATTAATCAGTTCCACGATTTCTACCCTATACCCAATTGATTTGTAGGTCAATTTTTCATTCATCCTCTCGAATATATAGTTGCCAGGATAGGTAATTCTGTCGCGTCACTTTGTAAGTATTTCTTGTATGCTGCATACAATATAATTAATGCCTTTGCTGGTGGTGGTAGGTTCTCGGGTAGGGTTGTTGCATTTACACTTCTATTTTCACTTCTGATTTTTGTTTTAATTATTTGTATTAAATTTAACTTCTCCTTGTTACCATGATGCTGAGAATCAGATATCAGCTGTCACAAGGTGTCTTAAAGACAACCAAGTTGTCACGGTTGAAAGCCCAATGGGAGGCGGGCTCCTGGCTCTCAGATCGAGAATTTCTCCAATCCAAAGCATTAGAAAGTTTGATGAACTCACAGATAATAATAACTAGGGCGGACTGCGAATCGCGAATCGCTTTCTTGACCAATAATTTAGAGCGAACCGTTATTGATTGTTAAGAAAATGACTAACTAAATTCTTTAAATTGATATTAATTTTTATTGTTGAAACAATTTCATTTTAAACTGCGTAATTTGGCAAGTTCTTCATGCCTAACCTTCCACGATGCATGGTTGTTGATATTAATCAACCGCGGCTTTGCAAATGCCGGTTCGATCAATAAACCGTTGATGGTCTTCACTCGTGAAAATGCCACGAACGATAAGCCAAGTCCAAATTCTGAATCACCAATGTCTATGACTGCTTTATCAACAGTGATTCCTTGTGCTTTGTGTCTGGTGATTGCATAGGCTAACTTAAGCGGAAATTGCTTACGCGTACAAGATACTCCTCCTTTTTTGAAGCCAACGGCGATCGGTAAAATGGGAACTGCTACATTGGTTAATGTTGGTCCAGTATAGGTTGCGAATTTGACGAGAATGCACATCGGCAGTTCATTCAAGTGGTTGCGAGTTTCAGTTGGCGAGTAGACAATGTCGACAACCACACCAAAAAGATATTGTGATTACGCTGTGATTACAGCACTTAGAATTACAATATATACCTCAAAATGTAGATTCAATATTCAAGAATGCAATGAAATCGAAAAAATATCGTTAAAAGTTCTAAGAACTTCGAAATTTGGCCTTAAAAATCGAATGTGCAGAGCAAAATTTGCGAAGGGCTTCGCCGTATTTTGTATGTCAAAAATTCTATTTGCACGCGCAATGTTTGTTTACGTTTTTCTCAATGCATTCCTATGGGAACAATTGAAGGGTGATTATTCCTCGATGGTAGGTCGGATTTGAAAATTTTTTTTTCTTGACCATCACCATGGTCATGCGCATGCACGTGCAAATTTTCATTGTTGTGACTATTACGTGTCAAAAGTTTTATGCGGTCATCGAATTACACTTGTCGACTGTTAACAGAGCTTCGCTTACGCTTCGCTCTAAAAAAACAGGTGATAAAAGTTCTAAGAACTCGATAAAATGGTCTCAAAAATCGATGGTGCAGAAAAAAATTTGCGAAGGGCTTCGCCATATTTTCTATGTTGAAAAATCTATTAGCGCGTGCAATTGTTTGTTTACATTTTTTTCAATGCATTTCAATGAGAACAGCTAAATGGTGATTATTCCTCGATGGCTGAACCGATTTTTAAAATTTTTATTTAGTGACCATCAGGATGGTCATGTCCAGCTGTGTGCAAAATTTCATTTGTCTATGTTCTCTGGTTCAAAAGTTTTATGCGCACAAAGAATTTTGATTTTCGCCTGATAACAGAGCTTCGCTCTAATAATTATAAACTGGAGATTGTCTCTAAACTCGCAGAATTTTTCCTTCCATTTTTCAAATCGAAAAATTATTAACTATTTTAGTTAATAATTAAGTAATATTTTAATTATTAAGTAATATTTTTAGTTAAAAATAAAAAAATACCAATTTTGAAGTTTTTGATTTTTATTTATTTTTTAAAAATTTTGTTAACACTCTTTCTTTAGTAACAAAAAAGTTATCGATTTTTCGAACGAAACAGCTTAATTTTCCACAGTGGGACGGGGGGAGAGACGCAGAGATAGGGAGGGACAATTTAGCTTAAATATAAATACAGGGTGATTATAAAGTCACTATACATTTTGGTGAAAAATCCGTTTTATTGCAGCAATTACAGTATGCATCAACCAGATATCTTACAATGACACATTCTTAGTACATTAATGTGTCCCCCTTGCACATCCCGGCACAGCTCCCAGCGTTCCACCGTGGCCCGGAAAACATTGCGCAACATAGCCGGTGTAGTGTCCTCCACCGCGGCTGTAATCCATAGTTTCAGCTGTGCAGTGGTGCCTAATCCTGACCTGGTACACCTTGGACTTGATAAAACCCCACGCTGGGGGTCAAATCTGGGGACTGTGGAGCCCACAGTCTTGGCGAGCCATGACCAATCCATCTGCCTGGGAATGCGCGATTCAGGTAGTCCCGAACGATGTTGGCAAAATGGGCTGGTACCCCAGATTGTTGGAACACAACGGTATCCTAAATCCCTTCATCTCGCAACTGTGGTTTCAGGAATTGCTCCAACATGTCGAGGTACACGGTACCATTGATAGTCCCCTCGGCAAACATGAAGGGCCCATAGACCTTTGACTGTGTAACCCCCATCTATACATTCACTTTAGGTATTCAAATAAATGAAATTCGTTAATGATTTCACCAAAATGTATAGTGACTTTATAATCACTCTGTATTATATTTAGATAATAATTCGATACATATATTAAAATATACCTTTGGATTGCTTTAAATATCATTCCGAGAAATTTTCAAAGTTATCATTGCGGTGAAATGAATCGGGAGTGTCAGAAATGTCATGCAGTGAATTTTGGATATTAATTGTCTTATCTATTTTTCATTCTTCAGAGTTTATTAATAAGCAAGATTGAGGCTAGAACAATTACACATATATTTTTTTCTCAGAAATGTGATAGAATTTCGATCATTGGGGGATCCTAGTATATATAAAATCAGCGACGGTGGACTATGTCACAACAAAGAAACGATCTAACAATGTTTGTCAAAATCTAACAATGGGTTATTTCCCGATTATACAATCGGGTGGGTTCGCTTCTAGTGGGATATAAAACGATGGGAAAGCGTGCAAGTGTTGTTGTCACAGCAATGTAATAACCTCTGATTTTCTTAAGCTTTTGTTTACTTTATTATTATGGTTTTAGCACTTATTGCATAACTAAAAAAATTATAGGATTAAAATTTTGTATTTATTTTTACAGGTTATTTACATACCGGGTTATTATAATTGAAGTTCCCCATTTCTGAGCGGGTTGCAGACCGCGTTATTTCTCGAATTCTTCTTTCATTTTCTTTCTACATGTATCTTCTTTTAGCTGTTTTCATATTTTTTTGTTTTGATTATAGTCCAAGGCTTGGAGGATATTTATAAATTATAAAAAACTGCATGTATGTGTTTCAGTGATATCTTTAATATCAAAATATGACAAAGAGGGAGACCATGACACCATGTTGACTAAGAGGGAGACCATGTTGAACACATTAAATGATTGTCCTTTATGGAGAACAGTCCATCTTGTAATTCCAAATAAAATATGTTGTAACTTTTGAACCATAACTGCTACTTACAGGAATGAATTGTCAGAAAATGATGATGTTATCTGATACATCACACGATCCTCTTTCCATTTAAAAAAATTGACTTAGATTCAAGATGGCGGCCATGTTTGGTACATACCCGTAAATGATAGAGCATCTCATCCATACATTACTGGAATATTCAGATTTCCCAAATCCTGCAAGGTTTTCGAAAAAAACAGGGTGTACTGCGACTTTTGACTCACCCTGTATTTCAAGGTGTATTAATTTCGAAATTAATTTTATGATGCAACCTCATTGAAGAAAGTTTTCAACCACCAGAATATTCACCAAATACCCCTTTACAAAGTGGCTCCGAGTTTTCATAGTAGCACCTTCCTCCGTATCTCAAAAATAGATTAATCTGTTTCTAGAAACATCAAAGCTTTAGCTATTAGAGAAATATAACAGGAAGAGTTAATCGATCATTCTCTCCGTGCAAGTGAGGTGTGGCATATTTCATGATCGGTATTGAATATCGTGCGATCACACGTAGAAACATTAAGTGCACGCCCTCTTGATTCAAACCGCTGTGTGGGTGTATGGACAGTCGTGTGAATAACAGAAACTAAATGGAAACAACCTTGCAACTGCATTTGCACTTACTATGGACCTGTCCATTATGTATTTCCAGTGTGCGACGAAATTTCCTGTATGTCAGGAATCCATCATGCTGGGGAAGTAACCCACTTTTCTTTCCCCCATATCTCTAAAATGGGTGAGTTCCGACTCCATGTTCATAGGGACAAAATGCATCACTATATCATGATCTATTACGTGTATCATTATCTACCATTTGTTTTTCGTCACCCTGCATAATAAAACTGTAACGAGTCCGTGTTTGTGTACGCATCACGCAAAAACTACTGATGAAACTTAGTATGGTTATAGCTTATAGTCTGGATCAACATTTAGGGCATTTTTTACCAAACCTAACCTAACCTGACATAGCGGATTTGAAAAATGCTTCCGCAGCAAAAGCTCGATGCTTTTCCGACCAACGCTGCATGATGACTAAAGGCTTTAAACTGCTTTACTCAGCGATGTATGTTTCACCGCACAACCTATAAAGATGTTGGCGTGCGCTAAATTTAAAACGTATAATTTTTTCTGCCCCATCCTGTATATTCAGACATTTCTATAATAGGTAACGGAACAAGTTTTGTCGAATTCGGTAAATTCACTTTCACTTCATCTTTGTTCATCCATGCTGCATCGGTGTTTTCTTAACCTAAGATGCATAATAACTTACGGGCTCGACGAACCACGATACAAATCGCTTGTATACGTTGCACGATGTTACAATTTTCTTCGTACTGTTTTGAGTGCATGTTTTCCTAATGTGGAAAACAAATTTTTATTAGAAGCATAATAAGACCATATGCATTGCATATTTTGATCGTGGCTTTGTTATGTATGAAGGATGCTGTCAATCGTATGGGTTTCGTAGAAAGTTTTTGCTGAAGGTGTACAGAGAAGGACGAGCAAGAAATTTGATATATATGATATTACCAGTGTCTGCTTGTGCTATAACTCCTCTTTTGGTTCGCTAAATTCTGGAGGTAAAAATCCGTTGCAAATTAACCCGCAGAAGGCTCTTGATCTCACAGCAACATTTTTCTAAACTTTTTAACGTTTTTGAGCAAATACTGAACTTCGCGTATAAGTTTGCTGTACCAATCGTCTGCTAATTCTTCAGCTTTGCTGGAATCATTCTCTTCCACATCAAGCGCTGTTCGTATGTTGTTATTTATCACACTTCTTAATTAAGGCACTCTCCAAACTGGTCAACAGCCAAATGCTCACTAATCCAAATTAGGTGTTTCTTGTAGTATTTTTAATACTGATAATAAACTGAAAACGAAATTTTTTTTCACGCACCAATTTTTATAAATTACCATATTAAGTATTTCCAATTTATGCGCTTATTTCGCAAGATATGCATTAGTACGTAAAAAACTATCCTGTTAAGTAATCTGAAGTATGTTTTGAAATGCGGTAAATAAGTAATACAGTCAATTCTCGTTAATACGAAATTGGTTAATACGAAATTCCGGTTAATAAGAAGACATTTTGTGGCCCGTCTCCGAGAAAGCAATTACTATGTAAAATTTTCTGCTTTATACGAAAATATTTTTATTAAAATACGGTTTATACGAAAAAAAATTTCATAATTTTATTGAAAAATAGTCCTTTTAGGAACAATTTTAATGATAAAATTTCAGATTTCGAAGTGTAAAGTTAATAAAAATAATGTGGTTCAGTGTAGTTCAGCTAAAAATTAGACCAGTTTTGCCGAGGACTTTCTCTTGTATGTGGGATCTGGAAGGTCCCGAAGAAGGTTAATGCAAACAGGGGTCCATTTTCCCCTGGTTCCGCCTCTCCATGGAGAAATGTCCTGGTGGAACCTAGATGTTTATTTTCGACATTGATTTTCCCAGGCGGTATATCCTGTCCTTTGTGCTGTAATGGAAATCTCTTGTCCGGCTATCCCATTCACAAATGAACAGGAGTACTTGGCATACCCGCTTTGCTTGCCTAAAAGACGTCCAATGACTTTCAAATATCCCCAAATATATCATTTCTGCTGGCCAATACCGAATTTAAATTCACTTTATCTCAGAAAATGTGTGTGCTTGAGAAATTTCAAAATTATATTCGTAATCAGCAGGAAAAATACTATCAAAATCACCCACCTTCATATCGTGAAGAAAGATCTTAAGTTTTGTTGGCCAATGTTGTGACGCTAGGCATTATGCCCCCTCCGTCTTTGTCAGGTTTTCAAAGACACCTTGTATTTGGCAATCTATTATACATTTCTATTCAGCTCTTTGCTAGGATCAGAATCATGCGAGTAAAAACATTTTGGGATTGAGACATTCGACGGAAAAATGAAATCATGTCAATTCCTAAACAAGTAGATTATTTGGCGCAGTAGTTCTTAACGTTTTTGACTCTTGGAGTCACATTTTTAGAATCAATTTCTATGGCAGGTCTCCTTAGGCTTACGGGGTTTAATAGTGTTAAGCAGACGGGGAGCACAGTTTGAGAATAATCACTGCCTTAGAGATTGTGCTATCTTTCAGCAAGAGCATTATTTCAAAAAAAATTATAATAAATGTTACGCATATTTTAAAATGCACAATAAATATTTATTGCAGCCTATAATTTCTAAGAAGAGGTTTCTTGGAAATTTTTTGGAAATAGACTAGGTAAACTTTGCCTTTCAGCACGGTATCAGCGCAGATAGCAAAAAAGATTAGCATTTCTTCTTGCATTTGACTCCAGTTCATTCCCTGTTCGTATTTGCTTCTAAGGTTAATGACTTTTCCAATTGATAATGTTTTCAAGCTTTCATAATTATACCTGAACACTGTAAGAACGGATGCAGTTATCATATAAGAACATTTTATTCATATTATTTTGGGTTGCCTTAAAAATTTATACGAGAAAAATATTTACGCTTCTTGAAAAAAATGTTATGAGCTTAGAAATTTGTTCAACAATGTTTATATTATATTAATAAACGACAAATGTCGTTTAGATTCGAGGTGTTTAGATACTTGAATCATAGCCTTCTGGTTGTAGTTTTAATTGTTGCTTTATGATAAGCTTATTGTTCTTATTTCTTTCATGTATTTTTAATGAAATTTCCATCATCAAGAACTGTGTTTTTAATTAACAAATCATTTGAAGAGAGAAAAAAAAAGAGAAAAAAACTTAATTAAAAGAAAATTCATTAGCATTAATTTTCTTTGTGAAAATAAACGGGGATAATTGCAAAAAAATAGAAGGAAAAAAATAATGTTCAGTGACAGATCAACATTTGTCAAATGGAATAAAAAAAACAAAACAAAATAAAGTTAAGTAAATAACACAACGTCTTTGTTTGACCTTTTTATCATTAACTTGAACAAAGGAAAAAATGTGTAGGTGGAGGAGAAAGGAGAAAAATTTATTAAAAAGTGATTCGTATTGTAAGCCACGAAGAAAAATGGAACTCAGTAATTTTTTTCTTTTTTCAAGAAGAAGGATGTATTCTCTCCCTTCATGTTCTTATTTTAAAAGAGAAACGAATAGCCGAAGCAGTGACGTTAATGATCCTGATGAAGATGATGGTGATGGTGATGATGCCTTTAATGTTTTCTTCGCGTAGATCGGAAATGAAATCGGGTGCTGGCAATTTTCTTTCATGCACTTCCGTTTCCGGAAACAAAAGGAGGAGGAGATAAAAAATCTATTTTCCATCAAGCAGCTTTTCTTTTCGCTAAGAGTTTGTCATCGAAGCTTGTAAGGCTTTCCGCTCCGAGTATTTCCCACCTTTAATGAGAAAAATAGAAAAATTGAAATGAATAGTAAGAAACTCAGTCTTCCAAAGCCTTTCTTAGATTTATTTGTAAATAATTTCACATGCGTATCTTAAATTAATTTCTTCCACTTTAGTTGTGATGAACTCCAACTGTGAATCGATATACTAATATCAAAATATTTCTGAATAACATTATACAGGAAAATCAACAGATATTGAGATTATAACAAATTTCTCATAATTATACATATTATATAATCAGTTTTAGATTAAAATATGTTTTAGATTATAGCTAAACGTAATTTAATTTCCTTACAATGAATTACGTATAACTTTAAAAATTAAAAATTTTCACATATCCTTAAATAAATAGTCACAGGGTAAAATGTACATATAATAATGTTAATTTTTTTCCGTAATATTCCGGTAATAGTATGAAGTATAAAACTTAATTTTAATATTTTATTATTAAAATTTAATCAGATATAGTGTGCTTGCTTTTTTAACGCACACAGTAATAATTCAAACATTTCATCGCAAGAAATGCAGACGGAAACTACATTTTTTTTAATTTCACTAATATTAAGAATATGGCAGCGCATAACTTCAAATTGCATGTTATTTGGATCAAACTGAAATTAAAAAACAAACAACTTTACTTCGGGCGTTAATATTAGAAATAGCTACCAAATCAGAGCCATCATTTTATTTCAGTTGATTGCTCAATTTGACTTCTTTCTGCCATCAGTTTGATTATTACGATCTCAAAATTTGAAAAAAAGAGATTGAATGTATGAAATTATTGACGGATGAGCAGAGTGAAAAGGAGATAAGTACATGTAAAACTAATTTCAAGCCCTAAGAACCACTTTTAATCGGTATTTTTCTTTGGAAATTTAAGTTTTCTTTGCTGTTACATATTAAGGGAAAAACAAGAAAAACAAGCGATATTTTTCTCTATTATAACGAGAATGTTGGCTTCAGAGAGAAAGCAGACTATTTTAAGTGGCAACTTTATCAACAACTTACTTTTTTCACTATATACCCTGCCCTTCGGTCATTTGTTTATTGCATAAAAACTATTTGCTATACGTATTTCTTATATATGCACGTCAGAACTTTGTTGCCGTGCCTTTTGCTCTCTGCATAGCTTTAATCCGGTTGGGCATGGAATCAAAGAGTCGGACGATCTTGGCTTGTGGAATTTTGAACCATTCGATACCAAACATTCGAAAAGTTCTGCACGGGAAACAGATTTTTGTGAATGTTTTCTCACGACACAGTCAAGCATACTCCAGACGTGTTCGATGAGATTCATGTCGGGTGATTGATTAGCCCATAGTAGTGTCTGGATGCCATGTTGTGCCTGCCAAGCCTGCGTTATTCGAATAGTGTGATAAGGAGCACCGTCCTCTATGAACAGAAGGGATATTTTAACAAGAATCCCGCTGGAAAGTAGGCAAAAGACCCTTCTCCAATAAGGCGATGTATTTTTCTGCAATAATGTTACCCACCCATTCCACGAACTCAAATGGCTCCACAGACCAAAACAGAAAATCCACTACAAGAAAACTGAGCAAAAGACGACTCATCTGAGAAGATAGATAATGCCAAAAACTCAAAGGGCGTTCCACCATATCAGTCGCCCAGTGATTCTGCTTTGAAATATTGAGTGCGGTGAGAAGTGGTTTTCGCTGGTGCGGATATCTGACAGCCGTGTTACGACACCTCAGAAGTGTTCTGTCACGTCTGAAGTCTTTTCTCTCGATCACTCGTTTTGCAGCCATCAGTTGACGTGCTGTTGGTCCAGGCCGTTCTGCACGTGACTCTGCAGTTTTCTTTTTAGTGTTTTTAACTGTGTAATAACCCTGTTAACAGTGGACAGTGCAATCTGAAGTGTGCGGGAGATTTTTTCTTCGGCTGACACCACCTTCGTATTGTCCAACAATACGCTGTCGTTGGAAATCACTCAATTCTGTGGCACCAAGGGTTCGAGTCATGTTTCTTCAAGATCAGAATAAGTTACTGGAAACAGTATAAAAACCGAATAAACCTGAAATGCGAGGTGTCTGTTTACTTATTGGGTGTCATTGTACAGGATGAGTCAAAGCCGTTACACACTCCTATCTTTGATACAAACATACACTGGTGCTCAAAATTAACAGGACAAACACATTTTCGTGGATTTCTCTAAAACTACTGGACGGATTCCATTGAAATTTTGTAGGGTAATAGAATAAGGTATCACAATTTGGTAGGGTAATGGAATAAGCTATCACGAATAATTATGGAATTTCAAAAACAAGATTGCATTAAGGGACTTTTTAGGAGGCTAATAGGGTGTATGGTCACCTCTAACAGCAATACAGCTCTCACAGCGATTCCTCATGCTGTTTATGAGGCTGTTAATGAGGTGTTGGGGCAAGTAACCCCACTCCTCCACCAGGGCAGTTCGTAGTTCCTGGAGAGTTCTGGGAGAAACCTGGCGAGCTGCAATTCTCCTGCCCAGTGCATCCCAAACATGCTCTATCGGGTTCAGGTCTGGAGATCTTGTGGACATTCCATCCTTTGAATATCCTCCTCTTCGAGGTATTCGTTGACCAGCCTTGCCCTATGTGGACGAGCATCGTCGTCCATAAAAATGAAATGGGGACAAAGGCACCCCCGAAGAGCCTTACCTAGGGTGCTAAGATGTCGTCCCCGTACCTCTGAGCAGTCAGAGAGCCTCTCTCAAAAACGTGGAGGTCTGTGCGTCCGTCCAACATGATGCCGCCCCAGACCATGACACCACCACCCCCATAGTGGTCAACTTCAGTGATGTTAGAGGGATTGTAGCGTGCTCCTGGTTCTCTCCAGATGAAAAATCGCCGGGAATCCGTGCTTAGACTGAATCTCGACTCATCACTGAATAAAACACAGGCCCATTGTGCTTGGGTCCAGGGCTGGTGTTGTCTGCACCAAGCCAGCCGGGCTCTCTGTGTCCTGGACTGAGTGGGATGCAGACCGCTGGTCTCCTGGCATACAGCCCTCTCTCATGAAGCCTCCGATAAACAGTATGCCTCGAAACCGAGGTTCCAGTAGCAGATGAGAACTCGTTTGCGAACTGAGTGGCCGTCATCTCCCTATGGCGCCTGGCTGTTAGAGCAAGATATACCTGTCTTCCAGCCTTGAGGTAGCACTAGGGCGACCTTGCCCTGGTCGTCTGCTTATCGTCCTAGACCAGGAGTCAGCCCCGTTAGATTTAACCGGAAAGATCTAATTCAGTTAATTATCTCATTTCATAGTTTTGCTCGTAGGAAATGAGAATCTGTTGGTCTGGCAGTCCAAAGCGGCCGGACTTAAAAATGGCGGCCCTTTAAAATCCGGAAAAATTGACTTCAATTTAACAGGTAACGCTCTATTTTTGGTTCATGGTTTTTTTCTTAGATTACTCCTCCCTAATTAAAATTTCATCGGTCTGGCATTTGAAATCGGCCGGAAAATGGCTGCCAGATCAATCCAAAGTTTGGTAAAAATTGACATCCATTTAACCGGAATGATCTAATTTTACTTTTTGTACCTAACTGCCTGCCATTCACGAATGATTCGGTCTGGCATTTCGAAGCAGCCGGAATCACGGTGCCAGACCGTTTTAAAATATCAAATTAGTCAATATTATCAGTACACTACCTTGCCAAAAAAGTCATGGGACACCACCAATTTAATGGAAACATTTAGAAAAATGTATGTGTTAGTATCTAGTTAGTCCACCTTTTGCTGCTGCCACAGTCTGTCAGGCATACTGTCCACAAGTTTCTGGTATGTTTCCGAAGGAATTTTTCGCCAGTCCGGCAAAAGTGCCTTCGAAAGTTCAGTAACTGTCCTTCCGCTCCTGTGCGCAATCGATGCTCCAACAGATCCCAAAGATGTTCATTGGGGTTGAGATCGGGGCTCTGTACAGGCCAGGTAAGTTCTTGCTACCCATTTCATCAAACCATCGGCCTCCTTCAGATCGCACGGGCTTGAAGTCAAATGGTGAGAGAAGGCCCAGATCTCAAGGTCTAGAGTGGGGGATAATGCTAAGGGTTCCCTGTCTCGACAGAGACTGTAAATTAACTCCATGAGCTAAACAACACCTTCGTCCGTTCCTTTGAAGCTGGTGATTGATGACGCAAAAGGGATTTTAAGATCTTATACTCTATATTTAAGTTCCTAGTGTGAATCTTTTGACAGTTCGTTGGAGAAAACTACTGCATCTCTAAACTTCATTTTGGTCTTAAATGAAAAATCTTAGTCTGTAGTTTTGTCAAAGTTAGATTTTGTGTCCATATTACTATTAATTAACGGTAATTTACAAATTAATTTTATTATTTACAGGGTGTTGCAAAAATATGCAGGACAATACTGCTGGATAGCCTATCGCTTCATAAAATGATAATTGGGAAATTTTATTTTGCTAACATTCGGAACGGCCGAAAAAAATTCCAAAAATTGAGAATTTTGTGAATTTTGCCGATACATATACGGGTGAAGATCTTTCTGTTATAATTAGACCTCGTACTCTATGCATTATTATGAATATTCCACATAATAAATACATGAATATCCTTGGAATAAGAGCTATAAAAATACAAATATACTTTCCCTATCCAAATATATAGTATACATCATTTTTTCAACATTTCATTTTATCCATGATTTATTACACTGCATTCGTTAAAAATTTACACTCCGTGAATAAAAAACATATAAAGGCCAATATTATATGAGATGGTTGAGCTTAAGGTCCTGATGGAGTTGAAGAAATTCAGGAGAAATACTTCAATATATATGTAATTTAAGTTAAATTTATTTTAATTTATTTTATTTTATGTTTTCTATTAATTTATAAAGGAAAAATATCCACATAATTATTTATTATAATTATTAAATTACCGTTAATGTGTTGTACAAATCAGTTGAAAAATTATTTTTATTCACGGAGTGTAAATTTAAAAAAAAAAATTATTTTATTTAAATTAATTTTATTTTAAAATAAAATAAGTATTAATGTGGATCGTACTAATGAACAGATTAAAAGCACAACACTCTTTAACCACAACTAAAAAAGGCGTTAAACAAGAAATAAAACAAAAAGAATGAAAAAAAACAATACAACCTGTAAACGTCTTTCGAAGGCTTTGCTTTCATCTTCAGCAGACAAGGAGAACCTCAAGAGACTTCTTGAGAGAACTGACTTGTTTATTGAATTAGCAAGAACTCGTATATATAGTGAACAGTAACCAATAGAAACAAAAAACCCCTCGAAAACGTGATCACCGTTTTGGTAACTGGGCCACCCATTGGATTAAACTAGATTCATCAATGGGGCCCCTGTCCGAATTTAACAGTAACTGCTTATCCGTTTTATTTATAGCCCTTTCATATCTCTTTAGCCAGTTCGATACTTAAGCCCTTTAATATCTCTCTCGCTTTCAACAATCCAGGTCAAATGAAGCAACTGCTGGGCAATCCTAAGGACCAGATCCCACCACTACAAAAATCAGGCATCTACCAGGCTCAATGTAACCAATGCCCTATGAAGTACAAAGGGCAGACGTTCCGAAGCATAGAAACAAGATTTAAGGAGCATTTAAACCACACAAGATTTGGTAGAAGCAACCAGTCAGCCATCGCGAAGCATTCCCTGGATACGGGCCACGAATTCCATATGAATAGTGTGAAATTAATAAAATCGGTCAATAAAAATACTTGTTAGATTCTTACGAAAGCTTAGCTATAAATAAAACGGATAAGCAGTTACTATTAAATTCGGACAGGGGCCCCATTGGTGAATCTAGTTTAATCCAATGGGTAGCCCAGTTACCAAAACGGTGATCACGTTTTCGGGGGGTTTTTTGTTTCTATTGGTTACTGTTCACTATATATACGAGTTCTTGCTAATTCAATAAACAAGTCAGTTCTCTCAAGAAGTCTCTTGAGGTTCTCCTTGTCTGCTGAAGATGAAAGCAAAGCTTTCGAAAGACGTTTACAGGTTGTATTGTTTTTTTTCATTCTTTTTGTTTTATTTCTTGTTTAACGCCTTTTTTAGTTGTGGTTAAAGAGTGTTGTACTTTTAATCTGTTAATTTTATTTTATTTAAATTAATTTTATTTTATTTAAATTAATTTATTTATTCAAATTAATTAATTTATTTAAAAATTTTTATTTTGTTTTATTTAAATTAATTTTATTTTATTTTATCTTTTCTATTAATCTATAAAGGAAAAATATCCACATTACTATTTATTATAATATTTTCTTTTTACTTAAAGTATTTAATTTAATAATTAATTTATATTGCTGTCTTGAATAAAAATAGTGTTGCTAGCAGAGTGCGTTGCCTCTAGACGAGTTTGGAACACTGATAAAACCAAGGTCAGTGGATAAAACAATGTTCGTCTGCTCCAAGCTTTGTTGCTGCTTTCGGCCAGATTGATCACGTGACTCGAGCAATCCCTTTGCACTCTCGGAGCAGTCAGCCGAATTCGCCATTAGACTTTTAGAAGCTTTGTTACCACAGCAAAGCCAACTAGAAAGACAGGCCGGGGCACTGAAAATTCATATGACCAAGAGAGATCGAGCTACAATCTAATCTTCATTGTTTCCAACAAACGAAAAAACACTGATTGTTGAAATGCAAGATAGAAACAATGATGATTAGATTGTTGCTAGATCTACTTTTGTCATGTGACTTTTAAGTGCCCCGGCCTGTCTTTTTCGTCGGCTACGTACCACAGACAATGACGTATATTAAAGATAGACTCCGAAGCGATTGTTGTTACTTGAAGCAAATTGGGAAGCTCCATGCCCAGAACTGTCATGGCCGAAAGTGAGTGAAGATGATGCAAAACACATGGCCAAACATGAGAGTAGCTGATTATTAATTCTTTCACACACCGATCACGGAGTGATAAGTTTATCTTTTCGTTTACTTTGTATTTGAAGTATTTTATTATATTTTAGAAACAATTTTGTCGATCATGGTTACAATTTCGTTTCGATCGTCTTTCAGTTATGTATTTTCATTTTAGTTACGTATTTTTGATTTATGCTTGTGGAAAATGATTCCTGATCCTTTTTTCGTATCTGTTTCTACAGTTGTACGCAGAACAACTTTGAGGAATGGTTTTGAATTCATTATTCCTCGGGCCCAAAATCTTCAAAAACAAAGCAGCCAGACAGCTAACTACTCCACGGCTCACTCCTGCCCAGAACTGTCATGGCTCAATTTGCTTCACTGTTTGCTGCTGTTAACAATAGGATTCGGAGTCTATCTTTATTATACGTCATTGACCACAGATTATGTTTATTCAGATGGTCCACTTAGCCAACACGTGACCACCGAGAGAGAAGACCTCTGCGATGAAACGTAATACATTGTTACATCATCATAGATAGTGCATTGTTATTCGTATTTCAACCAATAAAAAGCCCTGAATTAGCACTATCTATGATGATGTAACAATGTATTAAATTTCAATGCGGAGGCCTTCTCTCTCGGTGGTCACGGCCAACAGCACATAAAGAGAAAGCCTGAGCGCGGAAACGTCATACATTGTTAAAACGTCATAGGTAGTCATCTTAAAGCCAACTAGAAACACAGGCCCTGACGCGGAAAATCACCTGACCATAGAAGTCCGAATAACAATGTAACATTCATTGTTTCCATCTTGGATTTTAACATTCTGTATATTTTCGTTTGTTGAAAACAATGAAAGTTGAATTGTTGTTCGGACTGCTATGATCAGGTGACTTTTCCGCTTCAGGGCCTTGTATTTCTCGTTGGCCTCGTAGTCATCTTTAATCGCATTTCTACCAATAATAAGCCCTAAATCATGACTAGTTATGATGACGTAACAATGTATGAAATTTTCGCGTTCAGACTTTGAGTAGAGGTGGTGTTGACTTAGCGCCAAACAGGAAATTTGAACGATGCTATCGCCTTCTTCGTTGCGTTAAACTCTTGATTTGATATTGTTTAAGAAAATTGCATAATTCATAATGTATAAATGTTTTCTTTCTAAAATCGTGAATTAATTTATGATTTAATATTAATTACATCTTAAAATAGTCATGTGATGTTACAGAGTGAATTATGAGTTTCAATTTCGAGTCGACATCATTTGCAACGAAAATAAGGAAAACGTTTTAAATGCAACGGATCTTTTCGTTTGATTTAAATTGGACAGGAAAAGTAATTGCGCTGAAAGGTTTTACAGAAAATGCATCATTTGTGGAAAAACAAAGAAAGAATTTGGGGTAAAGAAAGAAAAGCAAACTAAAGCAATAAAGTAAAATTTAAATTTAATGTAATTTTTAAAAGGCTTAATTGTAGTAGTAGTATAAAATGATGACGTAATTTGTGATCTGCACTTTGACGTAATATTCACGTCACGTGACTCCTATGACGTCCGTTCGTTGACTGTGCTGCCATCCCAGTTGTGTGACATGCTTTCTGATTGACTATCTGCTAATATTAAAGCTACCATTGCTATCAGAAGGAGTGGAACATCTGAATAAACGTTATCTGTGTCAGTGTTGCCAGATTGGGCTATAAACCGCAAATTGGGCTTTTTTTAAAACCCATTGGTTTGTAAAATTTTTACTTCGCAGTTTGCGATTTTTTTTTTGGAGGGTCGTGGCTTTTTTGTGGCTTTTTGGGCTTGTTGCTTTTTTGATCTTGGTTTTTTGAGTCTTATCGCTTAGTGACGATTTAAATTAAATCAGGGATGGATCAGGCGTGATTACGTCATATGATTGCTTTTCTACTGGATTAGCCAGTAGCCAGACTAGATACAGTAGCCAATTTGGGGCTAGCTTTCCATTGGTGCTTTAAGTTTATGTAAGCAGATAAATAAATGGTTGTGCTCAGTATCATAAGGACACCAGGGTGACCACGCTTAAATATTTTTGAAGAATTCAAAATTGTAAGTAGCTGCCACAATTTGTAGGTTTATCTTCTCTCTCAATTAACTTTTTTTTTATTTCGTTAGCCAGTACGTAATTTTTTTTTATTTTATTGAAATCAGACTAGCGTAAATTATAAACGTGGGGAAATGGTACAATTTACTACCATAGATTTATATAATTTATAATGAATTTTTTGGAATTTTCGAGGTAGAAATATCTGGCAACACTGATCTGTGTTTGTTACCTTCTCCGTGTCAGTAAATATACGCGCACCTCGTGCAAAGTGGTGAAAATAAAAAATCAAAGGGAAAACTCGTTTCACTGGAAGAAAGTTTATTTTCCACTAAATGTGTCACAGAAATCGAATCTAGGTTCGTCTTCCGGTGACACTCGCGTATGCTCTCGCTCTTGTATCTTCTACCTGAGTGTCGTCATTGCAATCGAGACGCAAGCACCAATGAGAGACATGAATGCGGAGCAGGAGAGAGGTTTGAAAATTTGAAATCTCGTTGGAAAAGAAAAACGTTTAGAAAAGAAAGAGTCTTCGAAAAGGAAGGATGGAAAAAGCACGATGCGAAGGTGGACAAGGTCGGTGAACTTTACGCCGTAACGAACAAGCCTTGGCTGGAAAAGCTTAATAACGGCGAAGGCGGAGATACGACGCCGGGATATGTATCCGATTCAGCGCCGATGGGAGAGCCTTGCAGGCGAGCTGCTCGGGCGGAGATTTCTGCTCAGCGACGTTTAGAAGTGAACGACGCAGAGAGTAGTGCCTTGTGCGTCCAGAAAGCATCGTTATCTGTCGGAAGGACGATATCAGCTTATCCAGCCCACCTCGTAAGTACTACCTTAATAGTGCAAATTAATGACCGAATTCTGAGTGCGGGGTTCAATAATTTTTACCAGCGAGAGCTGCATGCCGGCATGGTCGTCAGTGGCGTATGGCCCAGCGGCCTAAGGGCTTACCTGCAGCAAGGATGTGGTTTCTCCTTTGTGCGACATGACATCACGAAGGCCATTGCATATTCGTAATTTCGCTATCCTTGTCTGCTTATATATGTGTGTTTATTTTATCAATTGCATTAGGTGATATATCTCTTGTTAATTTTATTTATATAGTGGATAGTGAATAACGTATTATGTCTTCTATCTGAAATGTTTTCAAGTATGTGCTACTTAGCATAAGAACATTCCCGGACAGTGACTTTAATTTTCATAGCTTGTGTTATTGTGTTCTTTTAGCTGTAAGAACTGCCAAGTTAATTATTCCTATTTTTGTGACTTTAAAAGTGCTATATTGGACTTGCACATGATAATTAGGCTTGTGCGCTCATTTTAGCGCGAACTCCAAATGTGTGATTATTTTTGGTGAGTGCCATTACCAACTTATTTAATGCTATCTCCTAAACGCAAACAATATTTACTTTGCTTCTGTTGGAGTTATTTATATTTGTTTGAGATTTGAGTGTTGGTATTCTTAGAACCGTAAGCCTGTGTAACTTTGCTAGTTGCTGTTAAGGTTTGTTAACATTAAAACATCAACGGAGTCTTCGTTGCTCCCCAGACAAGCAACGAAACATTCCTTTACAGGTTCACTGGTAACCAAGAAATGTCCGCCGCCATGAGAGTGGTTGACTCCTTCTCCTGAACGAGTCCCTCCGAGTTTCTCCTCGCTGACTTTTTTATCTGTCTCGGGCGCCGAGAAATATCTTTTCCCATCGGCTCACCCTGCTGTAAGCCGTTCAGGTCCACTGGTCTCTTAACGCGTTCACCTTCGTCGAAAGTTCTCTCGATCTCTCTTCGTGCGTCACGATCACATGTTCGTCGATGCTTTGATTGCCTCCTACTGAGAGCTGAATTTCGGAAAACTCTCGATTCGGTAGAAATTTCCACGTAACATTGATTTATTTTAAGCCAAACCTCTGTTTAGAGGAGGCGATCTCTATAAGTAAGCTGTCATTTGGTCGAAACCGTCCGTATAGAATCAACACCTCCTAGGTCGTTTCCATTAAGTCCGCCTGGTCGCACCCGTTCGACACCGGGGGCGAAAATCTTGTCCATTAAGTAACGGTCGCGCTCGTTCACTGTGTCCATAAAGTGACTGGCCGCGGAGCACGAGCGCGTTGTGCGCGTCCGATCACTGTGAATTCAAAATGGCGGAGAAGAAGAGAGAAGTTGAAGTTTATGTCTGTCCATTATGCGAGAAACATTTCTTGGAACGAAACGAAGCTGAAGTTCATCTTAAGCAGCATGAGGAAGCCGCAAAAAGATACGAAGAAGCCGCAAAAGGACCTGAAGAAGGTAAAGCGAATTAAGTATGTAGTGAAACGTGAATGAAAGCTGGGCTAAACGTGTTTCATAAGGAATCGCCCGTTCATCGAATGATTTCATCATTATTCTGAATAATTTTTTCATCCATATCCATTTCTCCTTCACAAATTTGGCTCTTTTCAGTATTCCTTAAGAAATAATTTACTATGCTTCGCCTTTTAAAATTACAGATTAGCATTCCTGTGAGCGTACTTCGCCAAATGATAAGATCAGATCGTACTGTTAATTCATTAGCCCATCACTCCAAAACCATAATGCTGTTTCTTATTTATTTTTATTTTCGATATAATGAAAATAATATATCAACTGGAAATAATATTTCATTTTTATTCCTACGCGGAAATAAAATTGTATTTTTATTTCACTCGAGGAAATTTGAAAAATGCCAAATTTAGAAACAAGCAACTAGATATGGTACTAAGTTCAAATAATAAGTGCCACCAGATAGGCCAAGATCGACCGGTAAAATTTGGGAATGCTACTCTGTTGCTTTACCAAATGATAAAGCTTAACCCCCTTCATCCATTCCTGGCTTAACAGATTATTACTTCTCCCGAAATTTGCCAAATTAATGATAGACGATTTCCAAATTGATTTTTGTAAAATATTTAATGTTAACGTTTTACTTATTAACTTAGGACAGGAATAGTTTTTGCAATTAATAGTACAATTTTTACTCTTGCAGCTATGACATCACCACCAGAAACGTTTCAGTGGAACAATGCAATGGTCCTCCTGGTAATAAAACTTTATCGCGAAAATGAGGAAAAATTCAGTGATATAAATTTCACAAATTAAAGCTTAAGCCAAAGAAAATGTCAATTTTATTTTAGAAAACAGTTCTGTAATCTTCTAAATATATAAAAATGAATTGCTGTTCGTTAGTCTCGCTAAAACTCAAAAACGGCTTGACCGATTTGAATATTTTTTTGTTTGTTTTGTTTCCTCTAATATAGGGGTGGTTTAAAACCAATAAGAATAACGAAAATCAACTCCTAAGGGGGGGGGGATTGAAAATTTATTAACACATTAACTGTTGTTGCATTGTATACTTAACACAGTAACTGGTGTGCTACTACAACGTAACACATTTACTGGTGTGGCACTACAAACATAACACATTTACTGGTGTGGCACTACAAACATAACACATTTACTGGTGTGGCACTACAAACAACACATCTACTGGTGTGGCACTACAAACAACACATTTACTGGTGTGGCACTACATAATTAACCATATTAACCTCTTTTAGGGAGGGGGTAACGAATTGTAGAGTGTGCTATCCATGTAGCGTGATATATTCACCATGACCTACCTTAAACCTTCCCAGGTTCTATCGGAATTAAGATAAAAAATTTTATCAAGATTGGTCTAGCCATTTTGAGATGCATAGCGAACAGATGGGTCCATGTGTTTTTCTTTCTTATATAAATCTATAGTTTAATTCCAATCTTGAAGAAATTTGCAAACTTGATCTTCAAAGCAAAAAGAAGGTCACTGTCTACATGAAATTTCGAAATAATATTTATCGATAATAATTCATGGATTTAAATTCAAATTATGGAGCAAAAATATATATCTCCTGACGAACAATGCAAGGTAAAGTTTGTGCAACAATAGACTGCTCTGTTTGTTTCAACAGTAGTGATAGCAACACAGAATTCTAAAAATGATATGGCATTAAATACAATAGTTGGAGAAAATATAATGCCAGATTCAGCCAATCAAATAGTTATGTCGGTGGAAGGATGGATCATAATACTGTTCCTATTAACTAAACAGGTGGTGGCCTTACAGTATAAGAGAGACATCAGGAGTTCCAACTAGTTTCGCCATTTATTCCCGGCTTTGTCAAGGATATACAGCAAGAGGCATGCAAGCCTTTATATATACAGAACAGTGGTACAAGCAATGAGCGTAAATACATACAAGAACCAATAGGATAAAAAGCAAGGGGGCCAATGAGAAAAAGGACGTAATGGCCAGTAGAATAAAATAGAATAAATACAAAACTTTTTAAGATACACAAAAGAGAAGTTATACAGAGATGGTGCGTTTAACGCGGATCGAAAATTTTTGGTCCTAACCTAACCTAACCAACCACATCCTCCAACTTAATACACCATTCCTCCTCACATCCCGCCACCCACAAACAAGCCTCACTGAGATTCCTAATCGACCGTGCCCTGAAGCTCCCCCTCTCCCCCCTATCCAGATCTTCAGAACTCCGCATAATCCGTCACCTCGCCCACTCCAATGGATATTCGACCTCCACATTCTCTCGCATTCTTCACCGCCGCAGACGGGCCCTTCTCTCCTCCCCACCTCCTGTTTCGCCCCAAACTAAAAAGTGGACGTCCTTACTATATCTGGGACCTAATTTCTCCCAGCTTTCCGATTTCTTATCGTCCCTTGGCCTCCGTATATCATTTCGTACTCCAACCCCAGCTGCTCGCACCCTGAACCCGCCCACCTCCGTCACCGCCGACAAATATTCCCAATCCGGAGTTTACCGCCTGAATTGTGCGTTTTGCGATAAGTTCTATGTGGGATTATCGACCCGCAATCTTGCATTGCGATTCAAGGAACACCTTGACTCGTATAGAAAACGGGACCGTGTCTCCCACTATGCAAACCATCTCGCAGATTCCGGACACACTTTTAAGACAAAAGAAGAGGTTATGTCTGTCTTGCACATCTGTAATAAACCTGAAAAAACTGCTACCCTCGAAGCGATCGAAATATTTAAGGCCAAGAAGTCCACCCCACACTTGCTTCTCAATTGCCAGACGGACTTTAACGTGTTTTCTATACTTAGTTCTTTATCTGATCTACTATGATTTTCTCTCGTTTTCTTTATTTTATGTTTCTTCTGCAATTTGTAAGTTTCTTACCCCTTTATTTTATTATGTTTTTTTTTTTTTTTATGTTAATTCTCTTGTCTTCGGACAACCGGATATGTTCTCTTTTCGGTCCGCGTTAAACGCACCATTTCTGTATAACTTCTCTTTTGTGTATCTTAAAAAGTTTTGTATTTATTCTATTTTATTCTACTGGCCATTACGTCCTTTTTCTCATTGGCCCCCTTGCTTTTTATCCTATTGGTTCTTGTATGTATTTACGCTCATTGCTTGTACCACTGTTCTGTATATATAAAGGCTTGCATGCCTCTTGCTGTATATCCTTGACAAAGCCGGGAATAAATGGCGAAACTAGTTGGAACTCCTGATGTCCTTCTGTTATACTGTAAGGCCACCACCTGTTTAGCAAATAGTTATGTATGTAAGACATGTTCATTAAGACATGTAAATGAATCTCAAGACTGATCATTTTGTAAATTTCATTAACAAAAATATTTTGAGGACACACGACTTACATGCATAAATCGAGAACCACCCTCTTATAAAATATAATATTCTTCGGGCTTTCTAATTTCCTGACCATAATTTAAAGTTTCGCGTAATGGTCGTCAGCATACAGCTGGAAGGGTCTTCCTCCTCTGAGAATCAGTGAGAAGGCGTCGGAAATTTTAACAATACATATAATTCCTGTCCTTTGTGCTTCTCTTAGAATTGATAGTTGTTAGAATGTAACATTTTCTTGAAAAGCTTTAAAATTGAGCATTAAATGGAAATAATGGAGAGTTAGCAGACTATTGAGAAACAGTGGAAAGGCGGCAGAGAAAGCAGCCCCTTCACTCGGTGCTGTATCGATTTTTCCAGTACACTGCTTCAACTAAACAAGTGGTGAGTGACCGTGTGCCCGTCGATGCAAATGTGTCAACAGAAGAAACTGCGACTTCCAGATCACACCAAGTGATGAATGCACCAGTTTTGCTTTAAGACCTCGAGAGCAGAGTGTGAATTGCAACAGTTTAGCAATTAGAAAAATTGATGGAAAAATTCCGCGATTTGGATTCGAACCAGGAACCTCGACTGTCATGGTCGACACCTCTATCAACTGGGCTATCACAGACACTTGAACAGCCATGTTGTCACTAAGTGTCGTAAAGACAACCAAGTTGTCAAAAAGGAATCCCAATGGAAGGTGGGCACTCGGTTCACAGATCGTGAATTTCTCCTATCCATACCATCAGAAAGTTTGATGAACACACAATAAGAAATAAAGAAATTAAACTAGAGCAAACACCAAATATTAGGTATAGATTACTCGGTTGTCTTTAAGACACTTAGTGATAGCATCGCTATTCAGGTGTCTATGATAGCCCAATTAGTAGAGGCGTCGACCATGACAGTCGAGGTTCCTGGTTCGAATCCAAGTCGCAGAATTTTCTATTCATTTTTCTAATTAATATCATTTACCTGATGCTTGGAGTTTGCTCCAGTTTAATTTCTTTATTTCCTAACAGTTTATCAATTGTTGGAATTGCAGAATACACAGACACAAACGATCATGTACATCCATCGCCACCCAAGAAAAGAATTTTGGAATTGTTGAATTTTTAGATAAACAAATGAATTTTTAAAGGTCAGGTCACCCAAAATAGAAGAACTACAGCCATAGCCAGGGCTGAGAAAACGTTAGATCAAACTATTGTTTCATTTTCATTCTATTTCCTCCCAATTTCGTAGCCATACCGTGACCACCGAGAGAGAAGACCTCCGCAATGAAATTGAATACATTGTTACATCATCATAGATAGTGCAAATTCAGGGCTTACTGTTGGTAGAAATACGAATAACAATGCACTATCTATGTGATGTAACAATGTATTCAATTTCATTGCGGAGGCCTTCTCTCTCGGTGGTCACGGCCATACACATTATTCCACACATTGTTTCTCCTGCACTATGGGTAAACTCGCTCAGCTATACACAACATTCCAACAGGAACCGGGGAGAACTGTTTGTTACAGGGCCATCCATTAGGAACATTTTAAAAGTTTTTTTTGGTTTTCCTATATGAATTTTTACTGTTTTAATGTGTTAATTTTTACTGTATATTCCCATTCAGATATTGCAAACTATAACTATATCAGCTAGTTTTTATATATTTCTTAAAGGTATGGAAAAGCGTTGCTCAGCAAATTCAAAACAAGGGCCATAAAGTAAATGCGACAACAAATGGCGTCAAATGAAAAGAACATACAGGAAAATCAAAGACCATAATAAGGAATCAGGGAAGCTATGGATGAAATATATCAGAATTATTCAGCTATTCAACCTCTATCGACAGTTTCAAGCTTTAAGGGTTTGGAGCAATGGTTCACAGGTGACATACAAACTCGAGACAGCTTGATATATATGTTTTTGATATAGTTGGTGTAGGCCTTTGCAGTAAATAAATCACACAGAATTCCGACTGATATCGCCTTTTATTACTGGCTTTATTTTTTATCCTTGATAAAGCCAGGAATAAAAGGGGGAAACCGGTCAGAATTCTGTGTGATTTCTTTCCTGCTATTTACTGCAAGGCCTTTATCAACTTCATCAAGAAGGGCAGTACAGAGAACCTCCAATTCATAATATGTTTTTAATGAATATCGTCTCTGTGTTTGCCTTTTCCATTAATTCACATCACTAGGTATTCTTAACCCATCTATCTCAAACTATCAAGAATCTGATGGGTCAGAATCAAATACATCGGTGCTGAATAATGAAGTCCCGGAGGCATCTTTGGAGTTACCTTCAACATGTAATAAACTTGAAATTCTGTTATTGAATTTAACTAGAGAATTCCTTAAATTTATAAAATTTTACTGTTCCCTCTTATAATTTTTTTTTCCATTCCAAATTAATGTTTAAAACTACCATGCACACTTATAGCAATGCCTACAAAAAATCAAGGAAAGTAACCAACAAAGAGCCATCCTGGTTGGAGACTTATAGAGCAGAGAAAAAAAAACATAATGAAGAAAAAAGATTGCGTCAGGAAGAAAGAATGAGGTTTAAGAGGACAGCAGAAGAAGAAAAAGAGGGAATATCGAAAGAAGATGCTTTCATTTTTGGAAAGATTAACCAAATGAAATTAGTTTCTATAATAAAATTTTCATGCATGATTTTTAAAATAATTTGATAATTTATTTTAAAAAAAAGTTAGATTATTTACAGATGGGATGTACTAAAATTTGAAGAAAAAAAAGTGAAATAAAATTAATTTATTTTCATTGAAAAATATGATTTTAATTTTGTTATTCAACACAAAAGGACAAGATATTAACAATAAACAAGTTTAATTTTTTTTAGTAGTATCCAAAATCGTAAAATCAAAGTTAAATAATCTATTGTAGCGACCCCGCCCCCGCAGTTTCTGATAATAATACAACTAATTGCAAAAATTGCGTTGAGGGTGCGTGGTGCTAGGGTTCGGAACCAAATTAATTGATGTGGGACCTGACACCGTGGTAGACTTCGTTACAATGACTTTATTTATCATATTCCTTTACACCAATTACAAAAATACTCAACATAAGCTATGTACTAACAAAATCCGGGGCCCCTTCATTAACTACTTTCCTAAAACCATGCATCAAATTGAGGCGTTGCTCGTCTCAGACTTCGAGCTAGCACTGTACAGGAGTGAAATCCATAAATGTAACAGAGGGCTTCAGCTCAAGCAAGACTGGAGAGGTACATGTAACCAGAGACGTTAATCTGCATATAAGACACTGTGCCCCGAATGTGCTCCAAATGTGTACGCTCAACTCGCGCACTGCACCTTCTTTATGATCAGCTAGGGGGGAGGTGCTGTGACCCCTCTTGGCAGTACAGCGATCTTACTCCCAGCGTCCTCCGGCGAGCAGCCGACTCCCTCACACAAAGCTCGTGCATAAACAAGCAACCGAGCTGTGACTAGTGGAGACCTTGGCGCTCGACTCCCTCTACTTGCCAGTGCGTTGCTCCCTCGAGCAAACTACCCAGCCTATACGAATGCGCTCATACTCTTAAAATCTAAAAACAAGAGTTTACAGAGCTTAGCAAACGTCTAAACGCATTTAAACACAACGTTTACGATGATGTTAAACAGTTAATGAGTGTTTCTTAAACCTGCACGGAGTGCAGCACTACAATAAAACAAGAGTCTCGCTTTGAATCGGTGCCATCGGCGGGAGGTTCGGCGGTGCGCCGATATCAAAACTCTTCTCCGAGTGTCTTTGCGCGTTCGGGCGGAATAAATCAAGAAAAATCGGTCACTCACCAAAATTATGTTGTCATCATCAATTGCGGACGACTGTGCTTATTCAACAACCACTCATGGGCCAAATCGGGTAATTACAAACTCTTCATTCCAACTAGACGTCATCTCGGGTCAACTTTGAAGAAAGTCGCATACGTTCTATCTCAGCGCTCGACATGGTTCCAACGTAACATGAGCAATCATAGACAAAATTCAAAAATTACAGGGCCAAACTGGCAAAATAAAACATACTTCTCTTTGTCTTATACTTATATAGCACTTAAATCGATAAACATTTTCGGCTCCGCGAACGTAGCGTTCGAACATGGCGGTCAACATCCCGCTGCGAAAGACACGTCCGCTTGCCTCAAGAAAACCGAAGGAAAAAAAACAAACCACATATATATACAAAAACATTTTTCTAACAAACAAAACAACACCGAACATTACGAAACAATACTTTTACAACGACGATCTCTCAACAGTTCATTACTAAAAATCAAAACGCGCTTTCACGAACGATCTCAACAGTCGCTCACAACGACAACAAACCCATTACATAACAACACGCTCAAAACACAAAAACTCAGCAAGGGACATATTTTCTAATTATAACAAGCAAATTTTTATTATAACAATGCAAAATAACGCTAAAGAAAGGTGCATCGGTGCTTTAAAACACGTGACGATTACACTGAAAAAATTACGAAATAAAAGGCTTTTTCACACCCCCCCCCCCTCTCGTCGGACAAACGTAACTAACATTCACTAGAACGTTACAATATATAACATTCAAAAAATGTACGAGGATTGGGGCATAAGTCATGGCAACTATTTTTTTTCTCATAGCTAAGGGATGGTATCACAAAATGTCATATGTCTCGAGGAAACCGTTCATTCATAGTATATTTCCATAACAGCAGATGGCCCTGTGATTTCCTTTTGTTGCATAGAGAACAATGTTAAATCAGTTCTTAGTCAACCGCTCAATATAGCCGGTCTCCGCTGGCTTTGGTAAGAATTGGAGCACCCACTATACTCTCCGGACTTTTCTCCATGTGATTTTGATCTTATACGGACGGTAAGGAACCATTACGTGGTAGACAGCTTCGGACACGAATGGACATTGCAAATACCCGTATTGTGCAACAGGAGATGACCAGATTTCCACAAGGTGAGAGAAATGGTGAAGCAGATGATATGGGCGCCTGTCACATTGTTGGCAGCGTACTGTGAACGTTCAGGGGACTACTTTGGGGCCCTTTAGAACGGGTATGTGTGCTGTAATGATTCTGGAACATGAAAGTTGTAATGTTATATCAACTACCTTAATAAACATGAAGAACAAAATATTTCCGTGTTGCTAAATGTCCGTACATTTCCTCCATTCCTTGTCCTTTCATCTATATATTTCGCATTTTCCACCCACGGTCGAATTCTCACAAAAAAAATAGTTGCCATGACTTATGCCCCAACCCTCATATATAGCCTTGTCATTGTACAATGTTTTTTTCACAGGAAATAAGAGAATTAAAAATAAACATTTTAAGTGAATGTAAGATAATAAAATTTGCAGTTTATACACACACACAAACACACACACAATTTTTGTAAACTTTAAAAAGGAGTAAAATTGCATTGGCACTGAGCTGGGAATGAGCATAAAGCATCATAAATACAAGATCTGAGTTGAAGTTACATAAATTAATGTTAAAAAATGCCTAAAAAAGTACCAGTGTATTTTACATTTTACTGTTGGCTCAAAATGAACTAGTTTATTTTTAAAGAGCAAATAGTTTGCTTGTTTATCAGTTGTGATCTTTGTGAGCATATATTAGTAGCAAAGTCCTTGAATCTAGTGATTATCAAATAATAAACTGGACCAATTATTATTTTCAATTATGCACAGCAATAACAGAGCCAATTCTCTCAATCCAAAAATACAATAATTTAAAATTGCAATTCGCTGAGATACAGCAAAAACAAACATCTTCATTTAATGGAAATAGCATCTTTTAAAGCATTTTTTATGATTTCATAAGCAAATAGAAAACTAGAAATGATGCTATATTTAAAAGTTATTCATAACCTTCAAGAGTCATATAACTTAAAAAGCAGATGCCTATTGTAATAGACAAGGAGACTGAAATGGTTAAACCTATACTGCCCAGCCAGTGAATTATAGTTAGAAAAAACTACCACATCTCGCATTGTGGCAAAGAATAAACAAGTGAATCAATAGAGTGTAGGGCCTCCTTTAGCCTGAATACGGTTAGTGCATTCAGGTCAAGTGATGCTCATACAAACATAAAAAAATCTTCAATTGCTGTAAAGTTGACAGAAGAGAACGCTGTTGACGGATGCATCTCTCCAACAAATCCCAAACTACACTGAGTTAGCAAAACTCATGGGATAGTTACTTAATATCTGGTCGGGCCACCTCTGGCCCTGTGGAGTGCAGCAATACGGCGTGGTAGTGAGTCATCAAGTCCCTGGTACACATCTGGAGGCAGTTGACACCAGATAGTCTGCAGAGCCGAAGATAGTTGCTGCCCTTTCGTGGGCGGATGATCCAGTGCCCGGAGCCTGACTTCAACAGCATCCCAGATATGCTCGATGGGATTCATGTCAGGGCTCCGGGCTGGCCAGCTCAGTCGTTGGACCTCTCCTGCATGCTCCTCGAACCATTCGCGGACGACATTGGAGCGAAGTGGTGGAGCACTGTCATCTTGAAAGACTGCTATGTCGTCAGGGTGTTGAAATGTCAAAAACGGGTGCAGATGGTCTCCGATTAGTTGACGATACCGTGGACTATTCAAAGTGTGGTCCAAGATAACCAGAGGGCCCATTCCAAACCAGGAAAATGCACCCCAGACCATCACTGACGCCCCACCACCCTGCACGACCACCTGTTGGCATGCGGGATCCATCGTTTCGTGAGGTCTGCGCCACACAGGGTGCCTCCGATCAGCGTGGTACAGTTGATATCGTGACTCATCTGACCATATGACGTTACGCCACTGTTGCAGAGTCCAGCCAAGATGGTTGGTGGCAAATGTACGCCGGAGTGTCCGATGACGCAGGGTAAGCATTGGCACCCGTGTAGGGCGACGGCTGCCAAACCCAGGGCATGCAGATTCCGACGAATTGTCCACCGAGAGACGTTTCTAGTGCGGCCAGTATTGAGCTGGTCTGTGATTTGCTGCGCAGTTGCGCTCCTATCTCTCTGAATCATTCGTCCCAAGTGTCGCCGGTCACGATCATTCAGGGCAGCTGGACGCCCGGTATGGTGCCTGTTGTGGACTGTGATGCCTTCATCCAGCCATTCCCGTTACACCCTGGAGACAGTTGAGCGGGGAAAGCCTGCACCACTGCCGAAATGGGACATCCCATGCGTCGGGCACCTACTATCATACCCCGTTCAAAAGACGTCAACTCGCGACGACGTGCCATTTCTGATTAATCACTTATCCAAGCTCTTCCCACAACGTCTAATTGTCCATTCGCAGAATCTTATCCAAGCTCTTACCCCTGTGAATTCGTGAGCCATGCCCATCAATCAATGTGCTTGCTATCCCATGAGTTTTGCTAACTCAGTGTATGACCCATGCAATTTTGCATGGTCTGTACTTACGGCATTTGGCATTTACATTTATATATTTTACTAGCAGGGCCCGTGCGCTTCGCAGCACAATCAGGTTTATTGAAAAAGATGCTGAACTTCAGTTAAGTGGGCAGAATTAAATAAAAATTGTGATGCCATGATGCTAAAAAATTTAGTATTCCAAATATCAAGACTATTGTTAATCATTTGAATGCAACTAATAATGCATCTTGTAATATGTGCATTACATTAATGCTTCCTTATAAACAATGTTTTTCGTTTGTCCTGTAGGCGCCAAAATGTATAAATTATCCCTGCGGCTGACTCTCGAACATGACACATAAAATTGGCCGTGCGAAAAGCAAGGCGTGCGCAGATCAATCTCAGCAATCGAAAATGTTTGAGCCTTATTTATAGATAAAGCAAAACATGCTCTGATCGGGAACTGAAGTCTTTTAAATGCGAAAGGATAGTCATTGGAGATTAATGGAATCCGAGGGATAAATACTTTTTCATCTTTTCCACAACCAGTTAGTATATAGGCCTCGATAATATTTGGCTGCAATGCAACTCTCAAACGGGTACCGGGGCATAGGTTTCTCAAGAGCATTATTGGGGCACCAATTTTAAGACACAATTTATGTGAAGGCATTCCGGGAAGATTAAGAAAATTCAAAAATTCTACAGGATAATAAACTGCCTCCTGATGATCTAAAACAGGTTCGATAGAAAAAAAGGTTTTTGTATCATCGTGTAATTTGTCAAGCAGATAATTATTAATTACATCGGCAGCATCATTTCTAGGAGTAAGTATGGCTCTTTCACATACCATGAATTTGCTTTTTTGTGGAAATTTATTATGTCAGGATAAATTTTTTCGACCAGTTCTTCTAGAGACTTGACTAAGTTTCCAAGGTTCTCTGGAATTTATATATCACCATTGGATGTCTCTTTTATTTGCCCATTGCCTATTTCCAAAAGTAATTTTGAAAACGCACCAGCTAAACAGTATCCTTTCAAGTGAACCCTCATATTAACATTAAGAGATAATTTATTTATTTTACTCCACATAAAGGACGATTTTATGGATGCTCTCACCTCATCGGCGCTGGTACCTCTTGGTACTATGGGAAGGGTCTGCCTAAAGTCACCTGAAAACACAACAGCCACTCCACCCATTATATTATTGTTGCCTCTTATGTCTTTAAGTGTTCTGTCTAGAGCTTCTATTCCCTCTTTGAGGGACATAGTACACTCATCCCAAATAATAATTATACAGTCTTATAAAGGTTGTGCAAGTGAAGTTTCTTTTTTGATATTACACACAAGAATTTCAGTTTATGTTAGATTTAATGGCAATTTAAAAGCTGTATGAGCGGTTTTCGCCCCTTCTAATAAAGTGGCAGCAATGCCAGAGGATGCTACAGCTGTTGCGATATTATGATTTGATCGAATTTTGGCTAATAATGAGTTGATTAAAAATGTTGTATCCGTTCCCCCTGGCGCATCTAGAAAGAATGTTTTCCCTTGTCACTTTTCGTGGGAAAGTAAATTTGATGTATAGTAGGGATATTAATTAATGAAAAACAGTGAGATACGGTCGATAATTTGGGGACATTTAGAAGGGTACGGAGAAACCATTTTTGAAGTTTCAGAAGTTTCTTGTTGATACTTTCTAGCATTTCGTTGTAAACGTTTTTTTGATCCTTCACTAAAAGTTTTTCATTATTTTTTACAAAAGACTGGAGAGTGTTTATATCATAAGATGTCTCTTTAGTGTACTCGGTGTTAAGTGCAATATTAGTAAGACGTTGCGGTGTAGGCAGACCATACTCTTTAAGACCTTTTCCACTTATAGACTTCATCTGGTCTTCAAGCTTATTAATACTTCATTATACATAATATCATTGTATGTTATGTTAAGGTCAGGAAACAGCCTTTTCTCTCTACAGTATATATCTTCTGTTAAACTGTTTTTAAATTTTTCCCATATACTTAACGGATCTGCCAGATTACAAAAAGCTAACATCACTGCAAACAAACCTCTTAACGCTGGTGGTAAATCTGATAAAGAGGTTTCTTCCAAAGCTGTTCTCCAGTGGGAGTCATCTTCTATCAGACCTAAAGCTTGGCATGCCGCCTGAAAAGTTAGATACTGTTTTCCATCAACCTGTTTTAGATTGATCCACCTGTTCCATCGATTGAAAGATGTGGGTCCTTTTACATTATGTAACAGGAGACGTAAATAATAACATTCTGCATTTTCTGGGTGAATAGCATATACGCGACCAAGAGCACTACTTTTTCTAATTTCAGAAAATCCATCTACTGGCGAGCCTTGCTTTCTTCTTTGAAAGGTTTTACCATTCCATGTATAATAAGATGGTACTTCCTGATACAGCAAAGTCCTAGCAAAGTCGTCCCTCATACATAATTCAAAAAATGCCGTAAGGGTAGTAACGGGTGGTTCATTGATTCGATCTGAAATGTTGCTTGCCGTAAAATAAACACGCTGACCATTTTCTAAGTGTACAGCTAAATGTACAACAGGAGGATACCTTTCATGAATTGAAAATGATAAAATCCTCCAAGAGGCTTCAGACGAACTTATATAACGCCCTGTTTGGTATCGGTACACTTCATCATTTTCTTTATTAAGGACAGCAAACGTTGCTTGATCAGTTCCTTTGTTCACATACTTACAGATATATTTTATAGTTTTAACGGAATTGCAAAATTCAACATTAACGTGAGCGTTAAACGTTTTGCATAAAAGAGGACAATATGGTACAACTCACCGATTGTCAATAGTTACATTCTTTCTACCTACTTTAATTGCAGCAACTGAACCTCCCTCTCCAGGTGCACGACGTTTATATGTACGATATCCGTCTTTTCCAGTTATTGTCTCACAAAAAGTCTAGGATATTTCTTTGAACACTGACCATCTTTCATGCAAGGGGATTTGGGATTTTTTAAACCACATGGACCATGAACCATATT
This sequence comes from Rhysida immarginata, assembly GCA_023313115.1. Classification (NCBI taxonomy): domain Eukaryota; kingdom Metazoa; phylum Arthropoda; class Chilopoda; order Scolopendromorpha; family Scolopendridae; genus Rhysida; species Rhysida immarginata. The sequence goes on along the minus strand of JAHWFO010107143.1, from coordinate 819,937 downwards.
GGATTTGATGATAGAAAACAACAATGGCTCTATGTTTGTCTGGAAATTCCGCACAAATGAATCTATTTGGTTTGGAGTAATTTTCTTTTCCAGCCATGGGGCAAGCCGCGTTTTTGCCATTCAATGGAATACATATACCACAAAGTTGTGCCAAATATCTTTCCTTTTGTTAACAAATTCATTAACTTTTGGACCTTTAAGTTAAAAACTCTTCTGATAATATCATGCCTGTCGTGTGCTTGTTGGCCCTGTAATAGATTATCACTTATTTCTGGCCAGTTTGGGTTAGTTGTGAAAGTGATGAATAAATCTGGTCTACCGTGTTTCCTTACATATGCCATAGCATCCTGAGTCTTATCGTGCTAATATATCGCGGACTTCCTGTAAAAGATGACGGTAAAATTACTAATATCTCCATCGCTGATTATTATGTCCTTAAGATGAATATAATTGTCTACTCTAAGTTTTTTTTGATTGGTGCTGACGAAGGAAAGACGGTCTGACTCTATTTTTGCATATATGTCAACTAAATATTAATTATAGAGTTGGCGGAAATAATGTAAGAAGTTAATTTCATTTTCCCTTGCCATAATGCGATATGCATAAAAATTCATTGCGGACACTGTTTTTGGTGAATAAATTTGTTTTATGTTGGGGTGATAACCATCTTCTCCATATGGAAAGAGTAAAGGGTACTGAAGAGCATCATAAGATTTGTGAATTTCAGATATTCGTTGCAGTTGGTTACATTTTAAATTCAAAATAATATCTCTCTTTTGAAAATCTTCGCCCACTAATAATACAGCAACTTCATTATTGATAGGTGCGTTGTGACGTCCCTTATGATTCCGTTAGGGTACTTTATCTGCGTGAATTATAACCTTGAAATTGGCATTTTTCTTATCGGTAACCTGTTCTAGTGCCGTTTTAAAACTATTAACGTAGATGTTCTTCGCGTGTAACATCTCTTGCAACTTGTGCACAAGACTTGTATTATGTTTGGGGAAATTGTTACATCTTAATGTTGCCTCGTTTTTGTCGTCGCCTATAAAATATAACTGGAGATATTTAGGCTCTGCATTTTCTCTGGAAGAAGTGAACCAACTAAGTAGTAAACCTGTCCTTGGATTTTAAAAGTGGGCGTGTAATTACCCTCGGATACAATATTTGTGGCACCAAACGATGTCATTTGAAAAGCATTATTATCATTTCTTAACAAAGAAAGGAACATCTTTGTTCTAGAATCTTTCCAATTAAAAGCCCTATAAGTGGTTGAGGGGTTTCTTTCAAAGGTTCTAGTTTAACTTTACCATTATTACAGCACATACCCGAACTCTCTCCTTTCCATTTTAAAGCTTTACAATGACAACATATTACTGACATGGATCCAATCGCTATATCTTTGTCAGCTTCGTACTG
>JAHWFO010107143.1:796365-813518 GCA_023313115.1 Rhysida immarginata | reverse complement strand
GAATTGACGCCGACGAACTGACGCTCGACGAATTGACCCTCGACGAACTGACCTGATACCCATATGAACACGACCAGTCGATTGTTGACGCAAACACCACGAGCTGATTGTTCACACATGCAAGCAAATGAATATAAATCAAGTCTATTTCATATATGTACGAGCGCAGATGTAAATATTATTAATTTCTATGCTTTTGAGAGACTTATCTCCAGTTTTAGATTTTTTCCATCATTGTGGTAGTATTACACGGATGTGTGTTAAATTTTAACTTTATAGCTTACTTCTAAGTTGCCTTTTAAAACCGGACAAACATACTTACATTGCTTTTTATACAGGGTGTGCCAAAAGAAGCGGGACGGTCGAATATTTCGCGAAATTTACATCGGAACGAAAAACTGAAAAACACGTGTTCAATATTTTTCAAAAATCTATCGAATGACGCCAAACACGTCCTCCCACCCCCACCCCGTGGGGGCAACTTTGAAATCTTAAACGGAAACCCCCATTTTTTATTGCAGATTCAGATTCTACGTGTAAAACTGTATTCAGTACCATAAAAATTTCCACCCCCACCCAGCCTCGGTGGGTATAATTAAGAGGAAATCAGTTTTTTCAATGAAAATATTTAAAACAATTAAAATAATTAACATACTCAATATAATATTTTAATGCAGTATTGTAACATTGTTTAATTCTTGATGGATGGTTTTGTTATCATGGAAAATAAGATTTGTGAAAAAAAATCTAACAATGATAGTACGTATTTTCATTTTACAAAATGCAAATATGATCGTTTAAATTAACATAATAAAATCCTTCAAATTACTCTTTCTTATTCTTTCCGCTTGTAAACAAATTCTTTTCTTTATTAATAAATACGTAAACAAAAAGTGGACTACTTTTGTTGTGATTTTTTGTGCTTCATCCATTTGGTAGGTACTTTTTAAATAACACATTAGTTCAACTGTTTAAGTTGATTCAAGCAGATGAACTTTCATCTGTAAAGAAAAATTTGACTTGAAAAAGTGTTTTTTCTTTCAGAATGGCTCATCTTAATGAACAAGAAAGAATATCATTACTGATGATGGTAGGCTGGGGTGATAGGAAAATGTCATACTCGGAAGCAAGAGATATTTTCAATGATACTTTTCGAATTGGAATGGATCCTACATGTATCTCCAAATCGACTGTGGAGAGAACGGTTAGAAGATTTGAAGCTACAATCTCTGTGAAAGATCGAGCTAATTTAGGAAGACCAAAGTCAGCAACAAACGAAGAAGAAGCATTGAATGTTTTATTATCATTTACGGAAAATCCTCACAGTAGTCTTCGTAGAACATGCAAAATTTGGTACATCTTCAGTCCGCAGGATTTTGAAAAGTAATAAATTGCATCCTTACAAAATGTCACTTGTTCATGAGATAAATGAAGATGATCCCGACCGACGTTTAGAATTTTGTGAGGACATGATGCTTAGAATAGATCAAGATCCAGACTTTCTTTACAACATTGTATTCTCAGATGAAGCAACATTTCAATTGAATGGTACTTGTAATCGGCATAATTGCAGGTATTGGGCAGACGAGAATCCTCATTGGATGCGAGAGAGCAAAACCCAATATCCACAGAATTTAAACGTTTGGGCTGGATTAATAAATAATCATTTGATTGGGCCATTCTTTATCGATGGTAATCTTACTGCTCAAAGGTATGAAAACATAACTAAGCTAAAGAATAAATTAAAAACTGACCTTACGAATCTATGGATGCTAGAATACATGAGAGAGAGAAAGGAGACTCCACTTGTCCACAAGTACATTTTAATACACCATAGACACATTTTAATACACCATATGGTGTATTAAAATGTTCTTGTGGACAAGTGGAGTCTCCTTTCTCTCTCTCATGTATGAAAACATGCTTCGAAATGAAATAATTCCAGCAATAAGGCAGATTGCTGGCGATAACTTGGAGCACGTTTGGTTTCAGCAAGATGGTGCTGCACCTCATTACGGACGGAACGTTCGTAATTATTTAGATGAACATTTTCCTGATCGTTGGATTGGACGAAGAGGTCCGATCGAATGGCCTGCCAGGTCACCAGATTTAACTCCACTTGATTTTTTTTTGTGGGGTTATTTAAAAAATCGGGTTTACGAAACAAAACCTCAAAATTTAGATGAATTGCGTCAGAAAATAATTGATGTATCTGCCCAATACCTGCAGAATACTTAAACAATTCCATCGAATCTGTTTACCATCGATTAGCTTACTGCCAGGAAGTAAACGGTGCACAATTTGAGCATTTACTACAATAAAGTTATTGGCGCCAATCGTGAGAGGCAAAGGAACTCACTTGAAACAAGCACCCCGATAAGTGAGAGGCAAGGGGACTCACTAAAAACAAGCACCCCGAAGGCAACAAAAAACTACTACGTCCACGTCGTTGTTCCTGGGTTATGCTAAACGTAGTTTTTTACTAAAGTCAGATACAAAATCAACGAAAGACGTTAACCTCATATTAGCTGTAGAAATACTTTCACTTGCGAGAAAGAATTGTTTTTGCAATTAGAGCGCCATCAATCGGTCGACTGTCATACTGTATCATTAGATAGCCTTTTCAAAAATACTAATTTTGTATTCCGAAGCGTATGTCCCGAGAAATTTGACCGTTTGCAGACTTCTAATCTGTATTTGTTTTTCTGCGATTACATCGCCATCTATCGCGAATCAAAAAAAATTTTCAGCTAAAACTTTTTCACGTAGAATCCGAATCTGCAATAAAAAAATGGGGGTTTCCATTTAAGATTTCAAAGTTGCCCCCCCGTTCCACCCCCGGGGGTGGGGGTGGGGGATCGTGTTTGGTGTCATTCGATAGATTTTTGAAAAATATTGAACACGTGTTTTTAAGTTTTTCGATCCGATGTTAATTTCGCGAAATATTCGACCGTCCCGCTTCTTTTGGCACACCCTGTATATATAGATGATGTTTCTAATTCAGTGGCCAGTCAGTGCAAAAAGTTAAAATCTTTCCACGTTTTCATGGTTTCCCATCAGATGGCAATTTAAAATTCATTATTTCATATATAAATAAATTAATAAAAAAAATACAGCTATGTAAATATTTTTAAAATAAATTACTACTGTGTAAAAAAAATGCTACACGTATATAAATGTATTTAAGTTGCAAAAAATAAAAATCTTTCTTAGGTTTTGTTTTTACCGCGAAATTTAAAATGAGTTATTGCCGCGTTCCAAAGTGCACTTCTAACGCAAAACATATATTAAGAACAAGTTTTCATGGTTTTCCAGCGGATTAAATAAAAAAAAAATTTCAAGCTTTTCTCATCGGATTAACATATAAAAAACACGTGGACTAAAGTCATATCAAGAAAAGGTATTTTATTACGAAATTTAAATGAGCTATGTATAAATATTAGGGATGTAAACCTCAACCCAATAAACTACCACAGATGAAGGAAGAAACTCCCCCCCCCCCTTCATTTGTTCTTTCCTCAACCCAATAAATAAAGACGTCAAAATCAAATAAATTCATTATGATAAAATCTCTATTATATAATTGAGACTTTATGCTAGTTTTTTTTGAGAGACGTCTATATTATTGATAACAGCTGACTGGCCCTGGCCGTTTTATCATGGGCGATATTAATACGGAAAACACCGCCTATTTCTCGAAAAGTTTTGAAACTATCAAAATGAAAAAGTTACATTAGTTAGTTCTGTGCTCAATGGAAGCAATATATGAAACCTATGTTTTATTTGAAGACTCACTGAATTTGAAAAAGCCTCGCAAACATCGATGTTTTTCCGTTGTTCAACATGGTTTTACAGAGATTTTATAGAGAAAAGAGGACATCTGGCGACAGATTGGGTAAATCGCTCTCGCACGCATTTTAGCATTGAAACGGAGCAGCATGCTCAGGCTTTGTTAATCTCGAAGGCCTCGTACCTCGCAGAATGTTACATGTAATATAAGCACGAAGAATTGATTAAACCTATTAAAATCTTAAGTGAACGAGAAATAAATATGTTTATTTCGTTGATATAAGATAATTTTTAGAATTCAAATTAATACGTTTCTGATTTGTTTAGAAGATGGCGGCTATTTCGGTTTTTATGACAACAGATGACAATGCTTACCCAGGTAATTTTGCCTCTTTTCGCCATTTTTATTGTCGTCACTTTTTTCATGATATAGGTCAGCCTGTATAATCTCTGAAGCCTCGCCTGGTGCTTATCATTTTCTTATAGCTGCCGCCACATAAGGCCTGGGTCTCACTGGCGTAAAACGCCACGTAATTACGTCTACGTAAATACGTCGTAGAAAAAACGTCGACGTTCAGCTGTTCAAACTGAAAGCGTATAACGCGGCGCAATTTGTGATGTCGTTTCGCTATTGGTTTAAAGCATGACATCACTTGAAGTAGCTTCAGCATGAATGCCAACATTATCGAGCTTTATCACGTAAAGTCTGACAGTATTTTAATAGCTTGGACCTTTTTTTATCATACAGATAGCTAAACTTCCTCACCATTTCTACAAAGCACTCGCTATTGTACACCGCTCTTTGTCGGCCATCTTGATGGCGGGCCAATCGCTCTTCTGATTGGCTGATGTTCAGCGTAAGATCTTACGCGACGTAAAAAGTTGAACAAAATTCAACTTCGGCGTAAAGCGCGGCGCCAAGCTATTTACCGGAAGTGACATTACTGGCATCGTTACGTCGGCGTATTTACGCGGCATTTTACGCCAGTGTGATCCATGCCTAAGTTGAACGACAGGATGACATCATTTCTAACGCCAGCCAATAGACGTTAACGGGAAGTAAATCGCTTAGCTATTCCACGAAACATCCGCTTTCGTTTTCGAAACATTGTTTTCGGATTTATATTTAGTTTCTATTTTCGTTATTTCTTTTAAATAGATAAATGAAATTAATAAATTAATAAATTAAAAAATGACGCAAATAGTCGACTCGAATGCAATTTGTTTTATATTATGACTTTTAATAGGCTTTCCACGTTTCAACGATATCTCCACCATTACTATAGTAGAACAAGTGCATCATGAGTAAAATCCAGACAAAGCATATTGATGAGATGACTTACTACGCATGTCAAAAAGATCGTTCAACTTACGTGGCGGCAGCTATAGACACGTTTGAATAGCGAAGCGCTCATAGATGGGTCAATCCAGTCTTTATTGTTGTTGACAACAACAACAACAACGTGGATGACCCTACAAAAAGGGTGGGCAGCACACGAAAAGAAAAAACAACAAAAACGGATAAACCAAAGCATACATCGCTAATCAATCGGCGCCACATATTCCGGTCTCTACACACCATCCCAGCTTCTTCCACGGTCATTCTCTTCTTCATGCACGCACGTCTCTTGTTCAGGCTCTCAAACCCATACAGCTTCAGATATTCATCCACCTGCTCTCTCCACTCTTTCTCGCCCGCTATCAATATTACCAACAACAGTCGTTCGCTATCAATATTATCAACATACAGTCGTTCCTCATTCATGCGTTCCATATGTCCAAACCATCTGAACGTTGACTTTGCCGCTACATCAGCCACACTACTTTATCATTCATCGTTGTTGACATCATTGGAAAATTTAAGGGTCGTACAAATGAAAACGAAAATTTGTGTGGGAAAAAAAGACGACTTGTAGGATCGTAAGTTTTTGTTTTTAACAATTGCGAAACTCCACGTGCAAATTGAACAATAGGTAGCAAGTGTTGCATCACATGAGAAAGAACAGCACTTGTTAGTGATCGCTTCGTCCAAACAACAAAATGGAGTCAACGAAACAGAGAGCAGTAAATCGTTTTTTGTCATGTGAAGGAGTTTCAGTTTCTGAAATTCATCGTCATGTGCAGAGCGTCTATGGAAATGACTGCCTAACCTTCACTCACGTTTGGGCATAGAGCAAGAGATTTTCGGAGGGACGGTCATCATTGCAAGATGATCAACGACGTGGGGTGCGTTGTTCGACATTCAGGGAAAGCGCGCTAGTGAGTCGCGCTTTCGCTCGCCCGAACGTTAATCCGAGCGCGCTTGTCCTTGGAGTCGAACAACTGCCTTTTAAGCCACCGCTTGTACAGAGTTGGAGGGGAGGCGAACCGAAGCGCTTAGCGATTAGTCATTCCATGGCTAATCGAGTAATAGAGAGACGGAGTATGTGCAGAAACGTCAAAACCGCGTGTTTTTTGTATTTGTTCTTGTTCCACGATACTCCTTATTCCACCATGGATACGACGCAGGAAATGGAACCCAATGGAGAGAAACAGCGGCAGCTTACCCAACTGCCAACGGACGGGCAAAAATCGTTTTTGCTAGACACATTGGAATGAAGTCATGAGATGGCCCACCAACAGACTAATTTTCTGGAGGGTGAAACGTCGAAGATCGCCAAAAAAATAGCAGGCACTTGCCACAAAATTAAACGCCATGGGCCCGCCAAACAATACCCGGGCGGGTTGGCTTAAGGTGTGGCGTGACTGCAGGAACAGAACCCGCCAGAAGTCTTAATTTTTTAGTCTTTTTATTGGTCGATGATACGGTGTTTTCTACTCTTTTTTTATTCGACTTCATTTTAATTCCTTTTGAAAAACGTGAAAATCAAGACGGAATCAAAAAAGACCGGGGGAGGATAATCCGACATCCAGCAGAAATTTACAAAGCTGGAGCAGCGGTAATTAAATTCATTTTTTAAGCTTTTTTTCATGTATTTAGTACTGAAATCGCACATGTTGTGGAGTACTGGATTTGGTCGGATGGGATTCCGTCAATGGGATCGAGACGGCAATCGTCCCGAACCCAGACGGAAGACCAGTGGCTTCACCTATAGAACCCATGGACGTGGTGGGCACAAGCCATGACATTTCCTTTCTTGAGGTGAGTATGAATTTGTTAACGTTGTTATCTTTGCACCATATAATAAGAAAGTTCCGCACAATTATATAGGAGATGCCCTCGGACCCACCGAGAAAAGGCCGGCCTCATCGATCAGTATGAAGTGTCTGCCATTTTATATTGATTCTTTCTGAAAATCACTAATTTCTGTTAACTTCTTTTAAAAAAGAATATTTTTTATACCCTTTCAGTTAGCCATGCCCAGCTTTTCTTCCTTCAAACGAGGCATAAATTGTTTGATAATTTTGAACAATTGTAGTGTTATAATTATAGTAGAAAATATATCGAACTCATCTATTCCATTTTTTGTGCATCAATGAGCAATTTGAACCTGTAAATTATCAGTGTAAAATTCTTATGTGCTTCGTGGTTTGCACGTGTACTTTATCGGACAATTGCTATTACTAAATAAAATCTTGTAAACATTCCAAGGAGGAGCTTTAGCAGTGAAGCAGAAATACATTTATACGTTTATTAAAAAGAAATTAATCCCCCCACCCCCCGCCTCCCGAATAGGATATGCCAAGTCATCTATTTTTACCCCTTCATCGGCACTTTTTAGCTCTCCCCAAGTTTTTTTTATCAATAAATTGATTTTCTCGAATGTAATATGTGAAAAAGGTAATAAACCTCGTATCTTGTTTCCTTTCTCATCATTTCCGAACGTATGATATATCACATGGCATATGTTGCCATAGTTCTAAGGACCAAATGACTGCCACCCCCGCAAATCCGATCCCACTGGAACAATTAGCCCTAAACTTGATAGTAATGTACGTAGATCTTGCCTAGAGGAATCTGGATACTGGATTTTACGCCTTTACGTACCTAAATACCACATAGATATGTTGCCCTCTCTGAATCACACCCCAGTAATTCCGACCCCCGGATACCAAAAGTTATTGAATAATTTTTTACTGTGGAGAAGTGGTGTTTATTTCAGTTCCCTAATGAATATAAAACAATATTTAAAATATTTGTGACAATCAAACTAAAATGCTAAAATTTAATTTAAAAATTAAGCAGTTTTATTAATTGGTATAGATGTTCCGAAAATGTATTTATTTTCGATAGATAAAGAAGTTTTACAACGAGTTGAAGATAATTCATTATTGTGTAAGATTTCACATACCTGGAGTTCATCGAGCATCATCATGATATTTGAAATGAAAAAACGAGGGTCCAAAGAGATGCGGTAGAAACCTTTATTTGCCTGACGCGTTTCAACTAGACGTTATCATCGGAGGCTAGTGCTTATACAGGGTGTTTTTGAATTGAGTACAGATTTTTTGGGAGATGATAGAAGAGGTCCTTAGAAGTATTTTTTGTCATATGAACATGGGGTAACCGCAGCTCCGTTTACTTACAATACTGCATTGAACAATCAAAGGACACCGTGACGCAGTGTGCGTTGGTAGGCCTAGATTATTTTATTTTTAACAGTTAACACAAGCAATCTACTGTAATAACTTTTAAAGTAATTGTTTGCAAAGAAATTTCAAGGTGCACGTCCTTGTTTGTTGAAAAGTCTTAGGAGAAACTTCGTCAAAGAGATTCCATGGTATTCCTTTGTAAAATACGATTAGTCCATATGTAAATGAACTAATCGCATTCTGCGAAAGCAGTAGGTAAAGATTTGTTTTAAAAAGTTCACTTGCTGTACTTTTTACATGTGTAAAGTTAAACAAACAGTATGAATCGTTTTACATGGAATGATTATGCAGACATGCATCTGTGAATCTCGGAGTTGCTGGTATCATGGATGGTGCAAGGCGTTTGTATGCTGAACGTTATCCCAACAGAATTCTTCTCAATTCACGAACATTTGGTGCAGTAGATCGTCGTCTAAGAGAAACAGGCGCATTCGCTCATGAAATTCATCAGCGTGGACATCGTCGGTGGTTACGCGCCCCTGAATTAGAGGATGAAGTTTTGGAAAGGTTTTGGAAATCCATCGATAAGTACTCGTGCGGTCGGAGCTGCTCTGAATACTAGTCATCACTGTATGGAACATTTTACATGACAACCTGCAAGATCCGTTCAAGCTTCGAAAGGTGCAGGAATTATGTCCCAATGATCATGGTTCCCGGCTTGCTTTCGCGGAATGGTTTATGCAGCAACAGAATAGGATTCCAGACTTTCCTTCCATGGTTTTGTGGACAGATGAGGCAACGTTTACGCGAGAGGGAATGTTCAATAGCTACAATAGTCATCTGTGGTCTCATGTCAACCCATGTGCAACACATGTTAACAGTTTTCAGCATCGTTTTTCGTTGAATATTTGGGCTGGCATGATTCACAATGTCTTGATTGGGCCATATCTCCTACCATGCCATCTTAACGGGCAAACATACCTTGGTTTCCTGAAGGAGGAGCTCCCTGGTCTTCTTGAAGATGTTCCACTAATGACCAAACATTTGATGTGGTTTCAACAGGACGGCGCACCTTCGCATTACACAAGAGCAGTTAGAGATTACCTAAATGAGACATATCCTGGTCGTTGGATTGGTCGTGGCAGACCAGTTGCTTGGCCACCGAGATCGCCAGATATCACACCGATGGAATTTTTTTTTTATGGGGAAGCATAAAATCAATGGTGTACTCCGAACTCGTAGATACCGAAGAAGAATTGGCGGCTCGTGTTGTCGCGGCAGCAGGTGACATCAGCGACCGTGCAAATCAACTGTTTCCACGCGTCGACCCATTTATGTGGCTTCGGGTGGAAATCCTGAAAGTTTGGCAAAAAGTGAGCACGAAAGTGTAAATCCACCTATGTGGGTGCATGGCAAGCAAATCTTGAAAGTTTGGCGCGTACATCAATCCATCATAAGGCGTTGCGAATTATGCTATGAAGCAAATGGCGGTCATTTCGAACAATTACTGTAAAAGCCTTACAGTAGATTGCTTGTGTTAATTGTTAAAAATAAAATAATCTAGGCCTACCAACGCACACTGCGTCCCGGTGTCATTTCATTGTTCAATGCAGTATTGTAAGTAAACGGAGCTGCGGGGACCCCATGTTCATATGACAAAAAATACTTCTAAGGACCTCTTCTATCATTTCCCAAAAAATCTGTACTCAATTCAAAAACACCCTGTATAAATATCCAAACGGGATGGCTTATTTACCAGTAGTTGTTATAAAAAAATAACTTTTTAAGCATACATTAAATTTAAAAAGTGCTCAAAAAGTAAAAAATATCATTTTTAAATTTCAAATTTAATAAAAAACGAATTTTTATTAAAATCAGAGGCACCAACATTTTTATTTTTTAGTGCAATTTTTAAAGTAAAAGCGAAGGCTAAAATATTTTCTTTAGTCGTGGTTGTCCAATCAAATTAAATAACTCAAGCTTTTCCTTTACGCAGTGGCTACGTACAGTGCAACCTTGTACGCCTTCCGTTCAATAAAAAGGAAGTGGCAAGCTGTACCGCCATCTACCGACAGAATCAAAACAGTATTGTATGGATTCCGACATTAGAGGGCGTGTTTTGGCTAGCTGTTGTTATAGCAACCACACAATTGGCATGTCACGGTCGTGTGGATTTCAGATTTTCTTTTTTTCTGCTTTCTGGATGATTAGCCATTGTCGAAAGGGGGAAACTTTACCATCTTCCCTTCACCGGAAGCCAGAAACATCTAAGCGATTATCTTGCCGTATGCTGGCGCCGCCTATTGTTGGCTTTTCTCCTGTCTGCTTTTACAACTGAATTGAACAAACGTGACCAAATCTAAAAGTACTTCCAGTGAGAGAGGTTATCTAAGGAAAAAACCACAGATTTAAGGAGAAAAACAAATTTTAAATGTTTTCTCCTTAATCTGTGGAAAAAAACTACCTTTAAATTTAACAAACTTTTACCACTCTCGGCGCTTCGCGCCTCACGTCGGCCCTGCGGGCCTCATTCAATGAGGCTCATTGGTCACTGTTTTCCGTTACTCGAACGCCTTCGGCGTTCTGTCTACTACGTGCCCCTCCGGGGGTAAATAATTGATATATACCCCAACCTATTTGGTTACAGGGGGCAGTTGATTTCCCCTCGGCCGGTTACAGGAGGCTAATGATCCGTATTTTTTAGTGGTCACAGAAATGGCTGCCAGAAAGTTACGGGATCTCATTTTATGGCTAAACCTAAATTAACCCAACCTCAGTTAACCTAACCCAACACCAGAACGCTCAAAAAAAATGCTGGCTTACCTTTAAGACATGGTTCCTTTCGATAATGGCTAATTATCCAGAAAGCAGAAAAAAGAAAATCTGAAATCCACAAATAGTTCGAAACGACCGCGACATGCCAATTGTGTGGTTGCTATGGCAACAGCTAACGCACGACGGGAAGAGACCGCCAAAACACGCCCTGTAATGTCGGAATCCACATGCAGGGGGGTGCCAACAGTACTCGGACTAAATATTTTTATTGGCCAAGAAATGACTCCCAGAAAGTTCTGGGAGCTCATTTTATGGACCATCCTAATTTAACCCAACCTCAGTTAGCCTAACCAACATAAGAATGAACCCCCCCAAAAAATCAAGCCCCCGTTTTTCTCAATCCCCTTCAAAACAAGTCGCCCACTTTTAGAATCTTCTCTACAGATGGCGTCACCGTACATCATACAGATAATCGCTCAGACGTGTCTGGCTTCCGGTGAAGGGAAAACCGTAAAATCATGCCGTCGAAAGGAACCATGCCTTAAAGGTAAGCCAGCATTTTTTGAGCGTTCTAGTGTTGGGTTAGGTTAACTGAGGTTAACTTAGGTTTAACCATAAAATGAGATCCCGTAACTTTCTGGCAGCCATTTCTGTGACCACTAAAATATACGGATCATTAGCCTCCTGTAACCGGCCGAGGGGAAACCAACTGCCCCCTGTAAACAAATAGGTTGGGTACGTATATAAATCGACGTCGCGGTCAGGGGACGCTGGAGCGAAGCGATGGCGTCCGCGTACTAGTATTGTAGAAGGGGAAACCAACTGCCCCTGTAACCGGCCGAGGGAAAACCAACTGCCCCCTGTAACCAAATATGTTGGGGGTATGTTTATAATTCGGGGTCGCCGTGAGCGAAGCGTTAGCGTCCACGTACTAGTATTGTAGAAGTGGCGGCTAGTATTGCGTCGTGGTCAGATAGTTCAATTTAACCAGATAGGGAAGATGGTAAAGTTTTTCCCAATTAACAATATTCATTCTATCCCCTATTAGCCGCTTGAAGCTAAGATAAAATTGTTTAAAACGTTGCATTTTTCCACTAAGCGATGGGAATCTGTCATATTGCTTGTTTCGAAATTAGAGAAAGTTTGGAATCTGAAACTGTTGGTAGATGGCGATTTAGCTAGCCACTTCCTTTGTATTGAACGGAAGGCGTACAAGGTTGCACTGTACGTAGCCACTGCCTTTTCTTTATACAAATATGTGGATAATAGAAATTCTGAATAGGTTCCGAGAGGATTGTCACTGGAATAGATCTTAGGGCCTCCTTTCATTGAGGATAGGAAAGATAATAGGATTTTTAATGCTTTTTTTTTTTGGACAAATTTATTATATTATATGCATTACATTTATTATAATCAATTTATTATGTATAATGAATTTTTTCCTGTCTTGTAGCATTAGAACACTACTACTACCTACATAAATTCCTACTTCATATCTGATTTCAGATGAAGAATGCTTGCTGATGATGATGAAAAATGACTACACCAAAAAAAAAGAATGAGACCTACTGATTTTTTATAAATGCTTTTATTGAAATTTCATTGAAAATATAAAAAATACAAATTTGGTCAATTCAAATTTTATTTGCGAATGTGCAGATGGCTGCAGCAATGGACCGGATGGCTGATTCAATAATTAGAATGGATACCCATATTGAGCAGATCCTAGAGGTGCATTATCTTTTGCGGTTGTAATTTCTATGATTTTTTACTTTTTTTTATTTGTAATTTTAGCACCAGCAGTCAATTCCTGCCTACAATCAGACAACGTCCAAAAATTTACATGACAATATCCAAACAAAAATATAAATGTAACATACTCATCACACTTTTGCTTTTAATTACACTTTATTTATTTATTTATTTATTTATTTATTTATTACTTAGTTTTTAATTACAATTATGCATTAACAGGTATAATCAATATCACAAGTTGAAAGGTGAAGCAATGTTCATCATTCACATTCCATTTTATTACTTACCTTAGTCCATTAAGATGGCTTCAGCGGGCTCTATGTTCTATGTAATTAATTTTAAATTTATATTAAACATTGCTTAATGTCACATGACTATTTGATATGACAGCAGAGTAAGGAGGAAGGACGTTGTTGAATTTAATAAACAAATATTTAATTAAATTAAGTTGAGATTTACAACTAAATCGTAATAGTCAATTAGGATTGATATCCAAAAATTAGACAAGCAAATGATTTTTTATATTGAATGAAATCACAAAATAAATCAGAATATTCTCGTGGACCGATGTCTTCTATATGAGCGTTGACATTCACCTTCGGAAAGGTCCATGTCCTACTAGGAGGAGAGTAGGCGCTCCATCCTACGTGGGAAATATTCAGATATTAGCAAGAAGTAAAATAATGTAAAAGTTTACGAGAACTATCACTATATTCTTCTTAATCTTGCTTAGCTGTAATACTAGGACTTATCATTCGTGAAACTAAAAAGTCTTTTAATGCAATGGAGGGCTTACTTTATTATATTATTATTAGAGGCCTCGGACCCTGGTCCTACATACGTTCTTACGTTGAAGGGGCTCGGGCAGGTGAGCATTGGAACGTGTGACTGAAATGTCGGGGCTTCTCGCCATAAGGACACTCTGGATAAGTTGAATTCTTGAGTTAAGAAAAATAAAAAAGCACATAGGGAGTGCAAGTGTGACGTCAGTCCTTGGAATTCTTCAGTCACGTGACTCGATTTGGTTCCAAACAAGTCTTCTCGCTTCGGGATTTAACATGGTTCCAACGTAGGGATGGAATAAAATCGTTTTGTACAAGCCCAGTATTTATAACACATTTAAGATGTGAAATTGTTTAGTTCCTCACTGCTCAAGAAGGAGCCAAAACAGCGATTTAGACATCTATCGTTTTCCCAAAGAAAGAAAGATCCGCGAACGATGGCATTCTTTTGTTAAGTGATTAAAAGTGATTAAAAAGCGTTCTAATATTAATGTATAAATTATATAATGGCATTAAATGTCTTAATAATAGTATCAATTACACAAATTAACATAATAATTTAAGAGATGTCATTTTTACTGGCCGCCCGTTTCAACGTTACTAGTACGTATATTGCGTGGTTCCAATGTTTGGAACCAGCGATCCCATTTCCTAGGCTCTCGGCCCGTTCATCGCGCAAATGACGTCAGCTGTGACGTAGCCACTTGCACTCCCTATAGAATTAATACGCTATCAAAGGTACTCCACTTTTGGATCTTCGGCGAGGCGCACACATAATAGAGATGCCCACTGTCGAGTGCATTGGATTAGTTGAGACGTGAAACGTTTAACATTATCAGTTATAATTAAAATGACACAATAAATTTTGCTTACGTGAATTGGAGGCAGCAGAATCCCTATCGCAAGCAATACAGCGCGCGGTCGCTGGCGCCAGTTCGCACGCTGCACCTTGCGCGACCTCTGAAGAGCACTCGCACGACGGATTCGGGTTCTCGTTGACAGCAGGTCTCGACGCGGCCGCTTTTGCGTCCTCGGCTGTCGTCTCTCTTATTCTCGTGGGCACACCTTGACGGGGCTGTCGCCCTGGTTTAACACTCCGACTTCGTATCGTACACCATCTCTCGAAATTCCTTTTACCTTCCGAAGAACGTTTCTATCTATCTCGCTCGTTCTGCTTTTTCTTTACAGTCCCAAATCTCTTCTCTTCAGATATTCCCTTGTCTTCATTCCGTTCCTTTCGAACCTCTCCCGTTCGAAGCCAAGCACTCTGTCTTTCATTTTTTGTCTTTTCTTCCATCTCCCCTTTGCTCTTCTTCTCTTCCCTTGTCGACTCGCCCGATCTTCTTCATTTGTCGCGGGGGTCGCTTGGCTGTCTGGCGCTCCATTAAATATCTTTTCCCTCTTTCCGATTTCTTAATTTCTTTTCTTTTACTTTTGTTCGCCCGTTCTTCGACCTTAATCGCTGACATCATCCCTGCCCTAATCCCATGATGAAATTCCCTTGAATTCATTCGTGGGTCTTTTTTTGTTCTGCTGAAATAACGTGATAGGGCGTCTGCGAAGAGGTTGCGCTCCGCCTTGATATAATGAATGGAGACTGCCAGCTCCAGAATCTGTCGAAGTACCTCTGCTTGTATTCTGGATAGCTTCTTTTGCATCAAGATTCTTGATACCGCTTGGTTATCGGTATATATGCATGATGGAACTTGCTGAATGTAATGTCTCCAGCATCTCGTGGCATGAAGCACCGCCATTAATTCTCTATGATAATTGGATAGGTGCATTTCATCCTGCCTCCACCTCCTTGATTCAAAGGCTATAGGGAATAACTTTCCGTTCTCCATTTGTGTGGCTACAAGCCCGATGGCCGTTTCTGAGACATCGCATAAAATGTGAAGTCTCTTTCGCGGTGAAAATATCTTCAAAATCGGCGGTTTAGTGAGTGCCTGTTTCAACTCTTGAAACGCTTTCCTCCTCGTCTCTGGCCATCTAAATGGCTCATTTTTTTGAAGCAGTTGAAAACTTGGGGCTGCAATTTCTGAGTATCTGTGTATGAAGTTCCGATAGAACTGCACGGCTCCCATAAATGAACGCACCTGATGAACGTCCTGGGGCAGTGGCCATTGCTTAATCGCTTCTGTGAGTGCGTTGTCGCAAGAGCGCCCCTTATCAGAGAAACGATACCCTAAGTAGTTTACACTGGTAATGCCTAGCTTGCATTTGGATATTTTTAATATAAACCTATGTTTTTCTAGTCTCTCTAATACTTGTTTTGTGCGTTTTTTTAATGTTTCGAGATCTTGGGCGTAAATGATGATGTCATCAAAATAAGTGATGACACCCTCATCGAGTACATCAAACAGTGCCTCGTTGAGTGCCTTGGAAAACGTAGCGGAAGCTCCTTTTAATCCAAAAGGCATCACCAGAAATTCAAACAGCCCATATCTCGTTTTAAAGGCTGTTAACGGTACATCTTTTTTTTCATACGAATCTGGTGGTAGGCATCCATGATATCCAATTTGGTGAATACTTTTGCTTCGGATAATTTATCTACCAGTGTATCTATTCGGGGCACCGGGTAACGATTATTTTTAGTGATGCGATTTAATTTCCTGAAGTCTATACACATCCGCAGCCCTCCATCTTTTTTGTGACAAATAGGACTAGGGATGCGTATTCCGACGTTGAGGGTCTGATGAGTTTTTTACTTACGAGACGCCGCAGTGTCGATTTTACTTTGGTCTCCTCGTTTCTGGTTAGCCGATACAATGGAGCATCAAATGGCGCTGCGTCCTGCGTCTGGCGTAGCTCATGTTGAGTTTGCCGTGGTGGGGGAAGTCCAGCCGGTAACTCGTCTGGAAATAAATTACGATAATCATGAATCACTGTTTTGAATTCCGGATGAACTTTTGGCAGCATAGCATCAAATGAGGTGTATTTACCCTCATCATGCTTCTTTGCAAATACTGCATAGACCGGCGTATCCGGCTCCTTGGTAATTATATGAAGAAGATCGATTGCCGAAATATTTGCTATTTCATCCTCTTGTTCCTTCCATTTGGGTAATGCGTACTTTTGTCTTTGTACGGAAACGAAACATCTTTTTCACCCAATCCAGTTGTGGCTTTACTTGATTGAACCAAGTTTGTCCTAATATTACATCATATTTTTGCATGGGTAATAAATTATAGTTTTCTTGGAACACGAATTTGCCACTTTTTAACGTGATTTGTCTAGCCTCGGATTCAATGCAACCAAACTGGCCGGTCACGAAAGTCGCTCTTTTTCTATTTCTTATCTTCTCTGTCTTTATTTGCAATCTTTTAGCAAAGTCAATGTCCATGAAATTATCCCAAGCACCCGTATCTAGTAATACTTTAACTTTTTTTTTAAATTTAAAATGAGTTTAGTCTCCTTATAATGGGGAAAATCGTGAAATAATAAAACAAAATTTAAATTAAAGTCACCAATGTTGAAGAAACTTGGGAGATGAAGGAATGTAGTCTATTGAAGATTTGT
>JAHWFO010107143.1:769220-781586 GCA_023313115.1 Rhysida immarginata | reverse complement strand
GAATATAACGAGTAAATAATGATAGTGGGAATTTGTTAAATAGCACGTGCCCTAATGGTACTATATGAAACCATATGGTACCATTGGAATTTTCAATGCTAAGATATGGCGTGTAATATATCAAACAAGTCGTAACAACGTGTCATGAGCGAATATAACGAGTAAATAATAATAGTGGGAAATTGTTAAGTACCACGTGCCCAATGGGACCATATTATACCATATGTTACCTTTGGAACATTCAGTGCTAAAATATGGCATGTAATATATCAAACAATTGTATCGACGTTTTTTGAGCGAATATAACGAGTAAATTATGGTAGTCAGAATTGTTTAGAAGTATATGTTTTAATGGTGCTATATGTTACCTCTGGCTTAATGGTATATAAAACTAAATACTGTGAGGCATAATGCTAAATAGCAGTAGTTAATCGCTGGCTTCAATAGTAAATGATCACGTAGAAACACTTTAGTAATTGAATATGTAAAATGATAGATGCTTAAACATAACGCTTCAGCAATTAAGGCTCAATTCGTCTAACATTAAGTGGGAATGTCTTACAAACTATAGAACTGTTATTTGTTCAGATATATAAAGCCTAACTTCACTCTCCATTTAACCCTTCAGTTCGTCAAGTTTATTCGTTAAAATTCTTTGTATACATTTGTTTACTAAAATAGTAATTTACAATTTAGTTTTCATGTTTATATATTTTATCTAAAGTGTTTTAAAATGTTGGTTAATTCTATATATCAATGTATGATGCTATAATACGAAAATGTGCTCCTTTATCCGCTTTGGCGCTAAATCATTCTTGTTAATTTATTTTGTTAGTGATTTCATTGCTTTATTTATATCATTATCTTTTCCTTTTATTTTTTATTTGCTTTGTATTTATGATTATATTTAATATTTCTTTTGTAAATGGGTATTCCCGTCAATAAATAAATAAATAAATATCTAAATAAAATATTTGGACTCTTCGAGCATTGTTAACGCCAGCTTGGGACATTCACCCGTTACGAAGGCATTGTTGTAGCACGTGCATACTTCGTTAGGTTGCGCACGTTCGTTAGCTCGCGTCTGATTCATTAGCGTGCAGTCGTTCGATTTCAAACAATAAAAAAGGATGTAGGAATACTTTCGAAAGAGATAATAAGAAATTTAGACATATTAAAAGTTGGTTGAAATTTATTCACAATTTATTCACAATTACAAGGAAGAAAAGTGCTGAACAGAATGCATATAAACGTCGCATCTATTTGCAAATAATAGAAGTGAGTTGTGCTTTCTGTCGACGAATTCATAATGTATGAAAGGAATAAACGGATAGGAAAAGGAAAGGATAGGTAATATAGCATATCTATCATTTCATAATGTCGAATCACGAACGAATACAACTTAATTGTTCATTTAATATTTCACTCATTGTTGGTGATGTAACAAGGTATGATTTTTCATTGCGCATGCTTTCTCTCTAGGCGGTATTGATTGCACATGCCTCCGTTATGACCAGTTTCTTCAATTCAAATATACACAAATTACAAATTAGAAGTTTTACGGGTGGAATATATAAACAACGCAGTTCTTCAATGGTTTATGTAGCAGTGTTCATTTAGCCTTTCGGTACTTGATTATATCATTCATTAATGGTTTATTAATAACTCAAATGCAACATAGATATGACAAAAATTGTCAAAAAAATGTCAAATATCAACAGTGGTCTTATAAAAACTTTGCAGTAAAAAAAGTGTTAATTTATGTATAATTTATTTTATCGTGATTCATTGATCAGAAATATCATCAAATATCATTGTACCAAAACATGTGCATCACAAAAAAATTAATAAACTTGTTTGCTTATATAGGTTGTGAGCTACGTTACTTTTGTTGGTGGTCTTATACTTTCTTGACAGACTGTATAAGCACGGTCTACAGAAGTAAATGGTCGTTCAACTTCCGTCATTTTCCATTGTTAAGGGAAGCTAGGGAATTCAGATCACGCTAGGAGCCGCATAGTCGCAATGGACTTTCTGCGCTCTATGCGGCACCTAGCGTGATCTGAATTTCCTAACTTGTAAAGTTATTTTATTTATTTAGTTGATGCCCAAAATTAATAGTGAGCTATGTAATGCATTCAGTAGTTGGTTTGTCAATAATCTCTTTAAGATTATGTAGAATACATTAATTTCGGCCATATTATGCCAATAATTCCGGCTGCCTTGAAACTGAAAATGAAACTAAATTTTCTAGCTCTCGATAGAGCGGCGCTACATGCGTTTTTAGTCCGATTGTACATGCTGCGCCATTTTTCAATTGAGTTACCCCCCTATCGGGAGCTAGAAACTTTAGCTTCATTTTTCAGTGGAGTTGGATGACCATCTACTATCTAAAGACTATGGTATAAGCTAAGCTTTACCAAGCTTTTACTTAGCTTGCCAACCACAGATTACCGAGTACAATCGGTAATCTGTATTCGGTAATCTGTGTTGCCGACCTACTATGGGGGTTTCCTGTTCCTCGACGTTGATTGGCTGATTGCCTATTTTTTCGTCGGCCTCGTCGAGAAATCGAGGGTATATTTCTTTGTGTCGTTTTTTTTCCCACAGGTGGCGTGGGAACAAAAATGATGAAAAAAGTCAACCGTACTCGGTCAAACTCTCAATTTTTTTTTTTTTATCTTTTTTTTTTTTTTTTCCACTTGAAGCACTCGAAGGCACATTTATTCGTACATTTTAAATACCGTAAAAACTTCTATTTTAGGAAAAATAAATTTCCATATACAAAACTTATTTCCATGTGTATGACAACACAGAAGAACTTGAAAAAAGGGGGAAAATGGTTCTCAAGATTATAGAGGGGATGCATTCATGGGCGCTTGTTTTTAAATTAGGAATCAATTTGATTGTTAGGTTCTTTCACGAAGGTGTTGGAAAGAGTTATTGTGCAGTTTAAATAAATACAGATATGGTTGAGGAAATTTATTATATTTACTAGTTACTACCTGTTATTTTGTGTGGACGATTTGCTTCAATTTCGTAATCGCTTATTTAAAAAAAAATTAGGTTAAACTAAAAATATCTTTTGTTGTTTGCCATTAAAATATAGGCCTACATGCAATATAGAATAAGAAAGATCTCCATATGACCTTCTGATATTAAAAACGGTTTTTTTCATTATTCGGTTTATTTCGGTTTTTAAATGAGAACCGAAAACCGCGGTTGAAAACCGAAACCGATCCAACGCTAGTGATTATATTACTCATTTCATGATCAAAGTAAATTTTTGAAAATCCATTATTGCAATCTATATGATTCTGGTTATTTTCAGTGAATCATAAACATAGCAAAACTATTCCGCAGCTTCTTTCTCGACTTCAGTTCTACGTTCTTTTGATAATGATGTGCTTTGCTTCGTTGGTAGCTTGATTGTTTCCCAGGCAGCAGGATGAGTCAACACCACCTCTACTCAAAGCCTGAGCGTGAAACTTTCCAACATTGTTACATCATCAAACGGAGTCGTGTTTAATCGTATTTCTACCAGGGTCATTCCACGTCAATTCAGGCAAAAATTTTATAGTTTTGGCACTGACCTCTCGGATTTTAATGAAATTTGTATATACAATTGTCCTCGGGAGTTGGTAATGAATGTCAAATATTATTATTTTTTTTCATTTTTATGGAAATTACGGACATTTAAAATTTTCGAAATTTGAGTGGGGGCTTTATCTATGAAGTACTGGAACTTCGGTTGTATTTTACTTAGAAAGATGTGATTGTCGACATATGAAAGTTCTTTAACTGTAGATTCTATATGAAATTTTTTAATATATTTTAAAATTATATTACGCATGCGCAAATATTTGAATTTAATAAAAATGTTTTATTTATGCAAATTTCTCAAAAGGTGGGTATTTTTTTTCGTTAAAAATTATTAATATCTTACACAAACTTTCATAAAAACGATACAAAAAATTCAAAACTGCGTTTTGCTCCGTTTTGAAGATACGAGTTCCAGTTTTGCTCGTATTAATTTTTAAAACTCGAGTTCCAATCCACAATACAACCGTTTGTATGTATACAATACATGAGTTCTGCAGATGGACAAGGCATCCTAAGAAATATAAATTTTGTGGTAATATCCGATTGTCTTAGGCATTCTACAACTGTTTTTTATTTCTTTCAATGAGAATTCATTAAGTTTTTAAAAGAAAATTCAATAAATGTAGAGAAGATACGAGGGTTGATCGAAAAGTAATGCCTCCATGGCTGTAACTTTTATATTTGTTAACCGATTTTCAAAATTCTTTTGTATCTGATACTTACATTTGTCCTCTATGTAATGCACCATTCACTTTTCGACATTATCCCCATCCCTTTCCACGCACTGCACCAACGTGTGACCACTCGGGTGAACCCGTCGGAGAGGAAGTCCGGGGTTGTTGTCGACACCAGGATTGAATGGCAGCTTTGGACCATCTTCTGCAGCACGATAACGCAAACCCTCGCCACACTGTAGAGGTGTTGCAGCGCCTACAGTTCAAAGATGAAAAACTGTAGTTTAAAGATTAAAGATCTTGCACCTTGCGACTTTCGCCACTTCCCAAAGAAGAAAAAGCACCTTAAGAGACATTCAATCCCTGATGACGAGATAAAAGAGCAGTTGCACGCTGTGACACACACTGCTTAATATGGCTAGTGAGATTTGCTGAACTTCAGTTGTGATTTCCTCCTTCAGGTCAGGCAAAATGTGCGGATTACTTGCATACACTTTACTTTTCAAGGCATCCCAAAGGTAGAAATTGTGAGGTGTGTGGTCCGGCGAGCGTGCAAGCCAGATGCCACGCGAGATGATTCGATCAGCAAAGACGTCCTGCAGAAGGTGCACTGATGTGTGTGCTGTACACGTTTCCATGCATTACTGCACACTATCTTTTGAATCACCGTGTATAATGAAGCCTGTATCCACTTCAACTGCCTCTGCAATTCATCTGATCCTTCAGAGTCACTCAGAAGTGACTGACTCTGAGGAAGTGTAAAGTAAATTTACTTTCATTATTACTAACAATTCGACATCATAATGCAAATTTATATTTTCTTACTAAATTATCTTCTTATTTAACAGGTGCTCAATACTTTTCTGACTTCTGAAAAAAAAACTGAAGTTCTAAGAAACATTTTTCCTATTGATATAATTATTTTTGTAATGCTATTATTGATTTTATTTTTTCGTGTAATTATAATTAATAATACTATTGATATAAATAAATAATAAAACGTAAATAAATGAATGGTCCTAAGGTTACACGCTTTCTCTTCCCTGTACGAGTAGTCAAGTCCCTACTACCTGACTCCCGCTGCTTGGAGCTCAAGCTTTAAAAATTAATATCTTCAAAACGGAGCAAAACACAGTTTTGAATTTTTTGTATTGTTTTTATGAAAATATGTGTAAGATAATAATTTTTTAACGAAAAAAAAATACCCACCTTTTGAGAAATTTGCATAAATAAAATATTTTTATTAAATTCAAATATTTGCGCATGTGTAATATAATTTTAAAAGTTTCATATAGAATCTACAGTTAAAGAGCTTTCATATGTCACCAATCACATCTTTCTAAGTAAAATACAACCGAAATTACATTACATCATAGATAAGGCCCCTACTCAAATTTCGAAAATTTTAAATGTCCGTATCTTTCATAAAAATGAAAAAAAATTAATAATATTTAGCATTCATTACCAAGTCCCTAGGGCAATTGTATATACCAAATTTCATTAACATCCGAGAGGTCAGTGCCAATGCCTGCCTGAACTGACGTGGAATGACCCACCAATAATAAGCCCTAAATTATGACTCCGCATGATGATGTAGCAATGTATGTAATTTTCGCGCTCAGACTTTGTGTAATGGTGGTGTTGATGAGTCACTCGTAACTGACTGAGAAATGAGAAGGTGTATAATGTAGCAAAAGAACTTTCAAACGAGATTAACACAATAAGTAATTTTAGCGTCTTCAAAGTACAAAGTGATTCAAAATGATGTCCAGCATTTCAAATTTTACTATGCATTTATTTTATAACATAAACTAATCAGATCGGGTGTAAAATGCAGGAAAACTCAAATATTTTTAACCTTCCCGCAATTAGAGGTTGTGGTGGCGCTAGTGTCGCCATAAAAGTAAAGATGGCGGCTGTGAATGAAAAGGCATATTGCGTCTTGGAGTATGCCAAAACAAACTCTATAATTTTAGTCCAGCGGGCATTTCGCAGGCAATTTCATAACGATTGCCCTACTGGCAAAATCATCCGTAAGTGATATGATAAATTTATGGAAACTGGATGTCTTTGTAAACGCAAAAGCACGGGACTAGTAACAGCAGACATGCTGAAAGGAGTTTGGGATGAAATTGGCTATCGTCTTGACTTTGTCCGTGTGACTCGAGTGAGTCACAAAGAGCATTTGTAATACTAGAATCAAAAAATAAGAACTTGTGAAAATTTAATATTTTTAACATCACTACTTTTATTAATTCAGAACAAAAAATTGTAATAAACCGCAATTTTATTCCAGTTTATCATTTCATAAAGTTTTATCAATATATTTTTTATGAATTGATAAACCAATGCTATTACTTTTCATTGAAAAACTATCAGCTTTTCTTTTTTCAAATGTAGTATTCACACGATGTTCATAAATAAGTAGTATTTCTTATGCGAATTTTCCTAAGAAAAATTCTTTTTTTAAAATTTTTCATTTGGTATTGAATTTCTATAAATCTTTAAAAACCGATTTTTTTCCCCTCGTAATTAAAAAAAATTCAGTTAAATCTGCCGTTTTCCCCATAGGTTAACATTAAAAATGGCTGCCTTAAGATCCCATAATACAATCTGGTGTCTCTGAAGTCTTAATTCTTCCCCATTTCATCGTCCATTTACAAATACCGTTTAGATATACTTATAGCTTTATATAAACTCTTTAATTATATAACTCTTTATGACGCTGTTAAAGTTAAGGGGTCATTATATTGTCTTTGACTATAAAATTTTGATTGTTGCTTTACAATAAATAACATTGACTAGTTCACCTTTTATTATTTGGCTTTTTCAAGATTATAATTCAAAACTTTATAATTACTTTAAACAAACCAATCAAGGTTACAATTAAGAATTTTTATAAAAGCAGCTGTAACTCCTCTAAATTCTAACCATGAAAAGGTCATGTAATCAAAGCGAAACTAGTCCGCTCTTAAAACATATATTGTAAGCATATAGCCTGCTATATTACTGTAATATTCATTACGTTGTATCGGACACTGGTTATTCGTCATAGATTTTCTTTCTAGAAAAACGGTTGACACTCTCTCCTACATTAATTACATCTTACTTTTTCCTGAATTAAACAGGTAACCCTCAGCATTTTTCCGGTGTTATAAATTCAACTATATTCTGTTGTACTGAAATTGCGAGTAACAAAATATGTATCATTCGCAGTCCATCGTGTTTGTTAGAAACTGAAAACTTCAGAAAGTGAATAACCTGTATTTATAGTAGATATTCTTATACAGAATGCCTAAGAATTCAGACACTTTACCAAAACACAAATAAAACGTCACTGTGATATTAAAACTTGAATCTTGGTGTAGCGAAAATAGAATTCAGTTAATGATAAATGTCACTGTATTACTTATTCACTTAATAAATACTGTTCATACTTATGATTATATTTTAAATAACACTCTTCTACAACGAAAATTAAATACTGAAGATCTAGGAGTCATATTCAACTCAAAACTACGAGGGTTGTACCAAAAGTAAGGTTCCCATATTTTTTACAAGTAGAAAACATTGTTTATTGTTATTAATTTATACATCGTTGAAAAGCTTACACTGTTGTCTATTTTTCAACATAGTCTCCATTTTTTTTGACACACTTTTGAAGACGGTGCTCCAGCTTTTCTATTCCTAAGTCGAAGAAGTCTCCCGCCAATCCGTTGAGGAAGCGTGTGCCGTGGGAACCTTCAGGAATGCGTTCAACAAGTTCACGGACAGTGACCCTCCGATCTTTCAGCAGCTCACTGTTGATCTTCTGGGCAATCGAATCCGAAACCGGCGGTCTTCCACTCCGTTCTTCATCGTGAACTTCCGTGCGGCCCTCAGCAAAAGCCCTGCACCAATTTCGGACGTGCTGAACGGACATGCACTTTTCACCATAAACCTCAGTCAGTTGCCGATGAATCTCCACGGGCGGTAACTTCCTTGCGTGGAGAAACCGGATTACTGCTCGAACCTCGCACTTGGCGGGAGCGGCGATCAACACTTCCATCTCTGACGGCTGCCAAGCGAACACTGAGCGCCGTAGCGAATCGCTCGAGAGTGGGCTCGAGAGTGCGGGAACCACTGCGCACGGCACTGTTGTCGGATTTAGCCTAGCACCTTCCCTCGAGGCTGTAGCTCATTGGGAACCTTACTTTTGGTACAACCCTCGTATCTTTCAATGACCATAATAATTTTATTACAACTAAAGCTTACCAAACTACATATTTTATCATGAGAAATTCTCTAAGCTTTAGTAATATTAACTTTTCAGTGTTTCTTTTTAATGTCTTGGTATGACCAATATTACGAGAATATGCCTCCACCATTTGGTCTCCGTCTCATGTTACATTGCAATTAAGTTTAGAAAAAGTACAAACAAATTTCTTGCGTAATCTTTTCAAACTCTTTCATCCTACATTTTTTAAATAATAATAATAATAATAATAATAATAATAATAATAATAATAATAAAACGAGGGCGTTTTGAAAAGTAATGCTTCCATGGCTGTAACTTTTTTATTTGTTAACCGATTTTCGAAATTCTTTTTGTATTTTATACTCACATTTGTCGTCTATGTAATGCACTACTCACTTTTCGACATAGTCCCCATCCCTTTCCACGCATTGCGCCAACGCGTGACTAGTTGGGTGAACCCGTCGGAGAGGAATTCCGGATTTGTTGTCGACACCAGGATTGAATGGCAGCTTTGGTCCGTTTTCTGGAGTACGATAACGTCCGCCCGCACACGAGTCGCCACACACCAGAGGCGTTGCAGCGCCTACAGTTCAAAGATGAATGACTGAAGTTAAAAGATGAAAGACTTTGCACCTTGTCACTTTCACCGCTTCCCAAAGAAGAAAGAGCCCCAAAGGGATATGAGTTGGTTCTGACGGCGAGGTAAACGCTGCCATTCAATCCTGGTGTCGACAACAACTCCGGAATTCCTCTCCGACGGGTTCACCCAACTAGACACGCGTTGGCGCAATGCGTGGAAAGGGATGGGGACCATGTCGAAAAGTGAATAGTGCATTACATAGAGGACAAAATGTGAGTATAAGATACAAAAAGAATTTTGAAAATCGGTTAACAAATAAAAAAGTTACAGCCATGGAGAGCATTACTTTTCAAAACGCCCTCGTAATAATAATTATATGTATATAACTAATACTTGTGTTCTAGAATATTTTTCATGTGATAAATTATCTAAGAGAATGTTTATATATGATGTTTGCTATTTATCATAATATCATTTACTCTTCTAAATTTCTTAATTATGTCCAATTACGTGTACCTAAGCTCAATTCCCGAAACAATGTGCCAAATTTTTAATTTACCTTTACTAAAGAAAACAATTGTAAATAATTGACCCTTCTATAGAATGCTTAAATTATATAATATTATATCCAATCTGGTTGATATCAATGCAATGAATTATAACCATTTCAAAAAAATTGTTATAGAAAATATTTCACTCATTCTGTAATTCTTAATTATTTTTCTTTGATTACAATTTTTTTCATATTAATATTTTCATTTTTTTATAATCTATAATTTTATTTTACTTTAATTTCTCTCTTTCATTGTAATTGCTCATCTGTAAGCTGTTACTGGGCACTCAGCCTATTGCTTACAATTTTAAATATATATATAAATAAATAAATAAATAAATAAATAAATAAATAAATAAATAAAAATTGTATTGAAAAAACGATATTTAAATTGATTGACTCTACAACGTGCCTGATAATCTTTAGTCAAATTGTCGCTCCGAACAAATGATTGGCCGTTTTATAAGCTCTGGCGTTTATAAGATGAGTAGTATGTTGCAGAAAAAAAAGATTTTACAACATGCTTATAACATAAACACTCTTAAAGTATTTTAAGTAGAATCTGCTTTCGCATGTCCAACTGCTGTCAGAATGGTACAACTGATGGCAAAACTCCTGAAAAACAATAATCCCATACCGATATGCCTAATGTTTCCTCATATTTGATGTTCATTCTCATCTTCAACTTCGCACTTCGCCGCTATCAATTCACCAATGTATATAGCGTTCTGTTTGCACTGATTAAGCTTACATCACAAATTTAAGATGTATATAGCGGCAACTAATATATCTCGAACTTTTTTACTATTGTATGCACTATTGTTTGATAAATGCTGAAATAGGAAGTAGATATGCACAGATATTAAATCTGTTCTATATTAACAAATTCAGAAATACATACTGGAGATATTGCTCCAACACATGGTAAAATTTTAAGATGAAAAATGAAAGAAAAATATTCTGCGAACTAGATTCGGCCCAGGACCATAAGTATCTTGAGAAGAACCAGTAGGAAGAACACCAGCAATACTGTCTATGACAGCCTTATGATAGGGCATGTATATACAATGTTTACCTTGTCCTAGAATTCGATTTGCGAGTTAGGAACATGTCCTCGCATTAGACTTCCACTTCGAATACTTAATAGTCTTCAGAACATTTAGCGACAACCTTGCTCCACTTATATCCGTGTTGGCTCAATTGCTAGAGGCAACCAGCTATTGGGTGAAACCAAAAAAGTTAGGTGAATGACTCGGAAAAATAAACAGGTACAGGTATTTTAGAGATGATACTTTACTGTCCTACAAAGTAAGCCCCCATGGTCACAATAAACTTTTGACATCGTTCATACAACTGTTGCATGACGTATGAAAAATCCTCTTTCGGTACTGCTTGAACTTCCCTCGTCACAGCCGTTTGAATATCCGAAACGTTCGATATTGTGCGGTGTAATGTTGGTGGTCGGCCAATCGTGGTGCATCTTCGAGGGTTTCTCATCATTCACGGAAACGGTTAAACCACTCATATAAACATTTTCGAATCACAGCGTCTTCACCGTCCACTGTTTTTAACATTTCGTCGGTTTCCTTAGCGGTTTTACCCAATTTTAAACGAATTTCATATTGGCACTCTGCTCCATTATCAGTGATAAACGCACTGTGCTCTAAACACTGCCGCATGAACGTACGCCTGTCAACAATGGTGACACGTTTGCATATATTAGTTGAGATTCAGAAGAACGCCTTGCGCATGTCGCCGCGTGTCGGACATTTCGCATTATCACATTCAGGGTTGATTCACCGAACTTTCCGGTCTCACCTTGTAGATATTCGTAGTCCTTGGTTTGAATCCAGGTCACGGTTTGGAAAATATTTCTTGTCGTTTTACTTCTAAAATAAGAAGTCTTTTTAATTTAATTGTTTTTATTTTCTTATGCAGCAAAGTTACAAAAGCTATTTAAAAAGATATCCTCTTTAATAATGACTTTTCAAAATTTTAAAAAAATCTATTTTATCTTGAAAATTATTCGAAATGAAATTCTCATTAGCATTAAAAAGAATTTTTACAATTCTCATCAAGATCTAAGTTCTTCAAAATTCGAAAAAAAAAATTCTAAAGAAAAAATATGGTGAACAAATCTTATAATAATTACATTATTTTTGTTCTAGAAGTGGTTTTATATTACAATCATTTCCGGGATAACAGTTTCCTTTCTCTGAAAGACGGAGAAATTCTACTTTAATTCAATTCCCTCTTCTAATGCATTCTTTGAATTCTTTGGTAATAAGATGTGAATGCAAAGATTTGAATAGAAACGATTCGTTTTAATTTTCCATTGTCAATATGAGAGGATTTTTTTAAAAAAAGAGGAAACCTTAAGCCTCTTAATTGCATCATCAGTTTAAGATTCTTTCTAACGGGATTAGACGAGGTGATCACTCTCATCTTCATGTCACTTGAAAGTAGGATTTATTCGCCATGACGTCCTTTCAGAGGAAACGAAAATACTTTAAGAATGAACTTTTAAGAGCACTGGTCGTATACGCTGACAGGAGACACAACGTTTACTTCTTTATAACACATCTATGGACTTCACAAAAGTTAATCCAGCCTCAGATAGTGATGACATTGTAACGTCCTGTTTTATTTGTAGTACGTGTGTGGTGTTCGTATAGTAAATGTTGTAATTGTTTGTTATTGTAAAAATGGGTCGTTGTAG
>JAHWFO010107143.1:732049-769210 GCA_023313115.1 Rhysida immarginata | reverse complement strand
AAGAAGATATTTTTTAAAATATATTATAAAATTTTTTAAGACCGAGGCGAGAGGAAAGAATGTGCTAAGCTTCAACGGAAAAATAGCTGAACATAACTTTCATACACCCCGACGGTTGTCAAATTGGCTTAGAACAAAAGTGATAATGATGTTTTGAATTAATTACCACGCCGAAATACTGTCGTTCGTGGCTCAGCGTCGAGAGCAGTTTCGAACATGATGCCCAACCATACTGGAAGGAATTATGACCTATACTAGAAAGATGAACGTTAAGTATTAGGTGATAAGACATGTTAAGTATGGTTGAAATAATTGTTATATGCAATATAAATCTTTTCATGCCCGTATAACGAAGTCTACCCGATGCCTGCGTAAGATCCAGAGCGAATGGAACACGTTCGTAGGAGCAGTCCTCGCCGTTGCAGTAGGATAAAGTTCGTCATAACCTCCACCGATCAACGTGTACCCGAAGAGAGGATGAGATACAGTGTTTGAGTGTTATGGCTCCGGCTGAAAACTGATATAAATTTAGGTGTAATAAGACTCTTGTATCAAGGACTGGTAAAGCATGTTAATGATGATAATAAGACGTATGATCAGATGCAGTAATGCTTATGTTTCACATGAGTAAATTGCTTAAGTCATTAGTTAAGTTGAGTAGGTCTATTTGGAATAACAAATGATAACACTCAGAAGGCCGCTCATCCATTCAGTGGCGCCAAGAGGGGTTTCAGTCCCTCCCCCCTTACTGTACGCATAAAAGGCGGGACGTAGCGCGTTCTAGCGCAGAGTGATAGGAATATTTGTCCGGGCTATTGGATGGATGATGTCACATGACTTGTTATCGGTTGCCTTGTGTTCAGGTGTAATGATTTAACAATGTGGAAGGTTTAAGGATATTATGTCAATATTATTGATGCATGTGGTTTAGTGCATGAGAAGGACGTCCCCATATAACCTCTCCTTAGGTTAATAAAATAGGAGTTAAGAATTGCCTGCGGCACTTATATTGCATTAATAAATAATGAATAAAAGGGTTATGTTATTTACAGGATTGGTGGTGGTTTTATTTCAATAAATATCGGTCCCGAACCCTTGCGTCCTCCTACCCCTGGGTAATAAAAGGTTATCACCCCCCCTTAGTATATGTTTAGCGGGATAGGGGGCGCTACAACATCATGAAACCAGTAGATAATGGTGAAGACCAACGGAGATACGAAATACTCCATAAAAAGTGTAATAGCGTTTGAAGCAACATTATTGTGATAAGAATATAACTATATTATGAAAATAACTACAGCAGAGAGAAAATACAACGCAAGGAAAACATTATCGCAGCACGATGCAAATTTCTTGGTATATTAAGAGAAACGAGTTATGCAAGTGTTTTCATTTTTCGGTCAATGAAACGTACTTGTCTTCTACAAAAAGTTTTCGTTATCTGTCTGTATGAAAAATTATTTTTTATTTTTGATTCACCAAAAACAAACGATGGTAAAAGGATTATCGAAATTTGCATTTTGTTATTTTATCTTATATAGGGGCGGTCATAAATTCATTAGAATTAACATGAAAGAACGATCGCTTTTGAAAATGAGTCGGGCCACTGGGAAGCGACATCCCTCGAGTGCTGGAGAATACAAAGCGTCGAAAGCAGCATGGCGCAGCCCGTCGGAAAATTGGAGGTGCGAGCCGTGATAAGGTTCCAGCATTTGAAGGGGAACAACGCCAAACAAATCCATGAGGAGTTAGTGCCGTTTTATGGTTATAATGCCCCATCGTACGTCGCCATGTAGCATTGAATATCCTGTGCGGTCAGACAAGCGTGAAGACGAACCTCGGAACGGACGCCCCTTCCATCTGTGACGAGCCATAAGTTACGAAGGAAAGGCCAGACAATCATGGCAGCTGTTACGCCGTTCTTCTGTTTACAAACAAACGGAGAGGCAACGAAAATTACGAAGAACGACGTAACAGAGAATGGTGCAATCAGGAGCGAGCAAAGGTGAAATGGAAAGAGAAGGAGAGAAGAAAGAGGTCTTTGGCTGTAGATACCGTAGGAGAAAGGTGGAATGGAAGGAGGAGAGCTTTTAAGCTATAGGCGACCCAAGATAGACGAGGAATGAAATTGGAAAAGATTGGGAACGTTATCCGTGAGGAGAACTGTCAGACGAACGCCGAACAGGGCGAGCGAATCCGAAACGGCTCACGGGAGGTCTCCGCAGTGAGAAGCAAAACTTCGCATCGACGAGAGAAATTGTTGAATAATTCTCATCCGAGCGTAAGTGTTACTCCTTCCTACCTTTACAGCATTACAAGCATACAAATAGACTTTTGGTTTAACTCCGTTAGTGAAGATAACTCTCTTAACGTTGAATACGAGCTGCGTAGAGTTAAAGGAATCTTCCCTTATGGGATGAGTGGCTTCGTCCGCGATCGTTCGTTTCTGACTGCTGTTTGAAGAATGGAAGCTGATCTTTACCGACTGCTGTACCCGAAAATGTCTACGTCGTAGATGCAAGCGTTTTCCACTGCGTTGGTTTCTTCTAGTTTCCTGTTTGAAGCATCGCGACTACAAAACAAGTCAACTATTGTATGGAAATTTAAAAGCGCCCATTGGGCTGAAGACTTTGTATCAAATTGAGACGAATATTATAGTTTGTTTATTTCATTGTTATTTATACCAGCATTATTTATTCATCATCCTGTTTTTCCGTTTATATGTTATCAATTCAAACTGAATTGTATGCATTTACTGAGGTTGAATTAAAATCTCTGCTTATTTATAATTTGAGTTCTCTCGGCCCAGACTTCTGTTCGGCATTAATAACATTTTATTACTTATTGATAAAATTTATCCCTTACAGCAGCGAACTCCTGCGGAAGTTACAGGAGGCATTCAAGTCAAAGCGAAGTGGCAAGGTGTCCAAAGTGGTCAGACTTCTGCACCATCCGCCGTATTCACCGACCTGGCCCCAAGTGACTTCTTCCTCTTCCTTCGCCTGAAGAACCCGCTTCGTGGACGTCATTTCCAAGACGACGACGAGCTCATCTTCGAGATAAAGCAGTTCTCAACTGCCAAAAGGAAGACTTCTATAAAAGTGGCATCCAGCAAGTCGTCCATCGTAATGACTGTATGAACGCCTCTCGTATTTGTGGGAAAAGAGGAAATTTTAATTGTATTGCTAAGTTTTTTTTTTAGGTAAAGCTCTTAAAAGTTATATTTTCTGTACGTTTATCCGTCAGGCCGTCTGCCGTTTGCACGATTACTTGAAAACGGATTACTATTTCAAGCTCTATTCTCGACAATAAGATCATCAAGTCTTAGCTCGGCTGTATTAATTTTTCAGCTTTTTTCGTGGACCCCTTCAAATCAATTGCACGTGTTAAGATAATAATGAATAAATACTTGCAAACATTTCAAGAGGAAGCTTAAGCTGCGACAAAGCGATTGACAGATGCAGGTGCTCATGTAAAGATAAACAGAAGGTAACAGAGTATTCATTCTTGACGAGTGGATTGTTATGACATGCAATTCTTGTCTTCTTAACGATCACTGTTTTAGCACGTGCAGTGATTTAAAGGGGTCCACGAAAAAGCCTGAAAAGATGATACTGCCGAGCTAAGACCTTTCCATATTTCTGAAAACAGAATTTTCAGTTATAGTGCAAACCGCGGACGGCAGGGTGGATAAACATACAGACCAAGCGTGCATTCTTATAAGTAGCTTTTTGTTAAAGCTCCTAATAATGCTAATCCGCGGTTTTAAGTTTTTTTTTAGCCTTTTTGGTTTTAAAACGTAGCCGATGAAAAAAAAAAAGACTCCAGGCTCCAGCACTGTAAAGTTACCTGACCATAGTAGGTCGAGCAACAATGTAACCTTCATTGTTTCCATCTTGGGTTTTAACACTATTTTTTCATTTGTTGGTAAAGTGACTTTTCAGTTCCAGGGCTCTTTTTTACGTCGGCTACGGTTTTAAAAATATGAGGTCACATCTGCTCTATAACCAAAATCCGAAGCAAAGCCTAAACCGTGGAATTTCTCGATTTTTCATAAAACCGTGATTTGCATAGGAATCCAGCCTATTCAGCTGAAGTAAATTTTTTACATTTTTTTACCTGAATGTGTGCCAGCCAATGAGCAATATAATGGATTTGTGAAACCGATTAAAACCGCCTGAAAACCCGACTAAAACGATGCAATATGTACAAAATTTAAAGTCGAACCCGAAAACCAAACCCAACCCCTCCCCCAAAACTGGTTTTAATTATTGAATGCAGCTAATGTAAATGTAAATCATAAATATACAAGAACTGATGACATTCTAATATTTCATTTTCATTTTCACTATTGCAAGTACTGAAAAACATTGGTGACCAACAACCGGAACCAAATCAGCATAGTCATTTTCCTTTTCAGGATATAAAATACTTCAAAAGCAATGAATTTTTTATGAAATAAATTTATTTTGTTGTGCAATTTTATTTATTGACGATGAAGCCACAGTACACTTAACCAGACCAATTGCCTTTTGAAATTTATTTTAAAAATTTATCACATTGAAGCAATGTATGGTAACAAGTTACAGAGGGCCAAAGAGCGTTATCCCTTTCGTCACCGTCGAGTGTGTTCAGTCTGGTAGCCAAGCATCGCTGCTGTTGTCCTGCATCGTAGTTCTCACTGCAAGAGGCTGGAATGCAGAACACCAAGATCAATTCTTAACCACTCCTGTTGACACGCTTTCAAAAAAAACTCCACTGTTCGCGGTCGTCTCTTTCCGAGGGCCCGTTTAAGTAGGCCAAAGCCACAAAAATCCATAGGCGACTTGACGGTATGTCGCTGAATGGAATGGGACAGATTCTGGTACCTTCTTGCAGGTGCTCCAAGAACAGACGGTGTGACTCAACACCTTGTCTTGATGCAGCCATACCTTGTTTACTCTGTACTGTACAAACCAGGGATGTCACGGGTAAACATGGGGATTAGAATGTTAGTCTGATAAGTACATGACCTTGCCTTTGACTCAATTCTGTGCATTCCTTGCATTCACGGTACCATTTTCTGAAGCCCTGAGAATGCCCTGAGAAAAATGACTCTGTACCTGTTGCAGTCGCTTCTATAAACGTACGTCTTTCTCGTGTGACCACGAATTTCCACTTTTCATCCGCCAGGTATAGTTCATACAGTTTACGGCAGTTACATAATTCGCTCTTGAACATGGCCCGGCAACAACTGAAGAATGTGGCTCTTGTGCCGTTTCTCCAGTTGTAAATCAAGGTTGATAATTGTGTTTACCATGTACACAGATGTCCCTACCTTCTTTATAATGGCTCGTTTAGTTGGTGGATATTACATCCGGTTACGAGAGCCCGAACTTTCCGGACGACGTCAGAAGTACGGCTGTGGATGGTCTAGGATTGGCCTGCTTTTTACCCTCAGGAATGGCGCTGCTTCTGGTTTTGCCAATGTTATTTAGTACACTAGATATCACTTTCTTGGAAGCTACGAACCCTCTCTTCTTGGATGCTTTCCTAATTTTGGAATAGCTGAATTTGACATCAGAAAGGGCCGTTATATAGCCCTGTCAATACCTATCAATTTTCGGTGGCATACCTCAATGTATTTAGCTCGCTATTCGAATACTAACTACTTTATTTTAATACCTACCCTAACAGTATTACTGTGATAGCTCACTTGAAATGAACGCTCGCGCCACATTTAAATGCTAAATGTTACTATAGATCCGATTCTCAATTGAAGCTTTTTTATATTCTCAAAATATTCCAAGAACCAAAGAGCAGGCCTTACAGGAACATTTCGGACTTTCAAAGTAACAAATCTCTGAATTACGTGCCAATGTTTTACTTGGCTGTATTAACACGCTTTCATTTCATTGAAAAGAAATGTACGTTGTTGAAGTCTTTTATAATGAATACACGTTGCCAGTTACGTCCTAACATTTCGTTGTAGAGAAGGTTCTTCTGAGTATGTAATATTTCTGAGTATCAAGTAATAAAAAAAGACACCAATATCAGCACTGACGAAAGCAACAAGAAAGATAAACTAATAAAGCGTATGACGATCAGAGAAAAAGATTGCGATGAAGAAGGTCACTTTCTCCGCAGTTGTGCAGAGCTCTACCGAGAAGCAATGACGTTAGTGGGAATTGTTTTCAAGGAATCCCGTTACATTGGTTTCCACTTCGCAGCCCCGATTCAATCGATTTTATTATATATTTACTTCAAGAAAAAGAAAATGGTCTATTCTGAATTATTCTGTATGGTTATCGATTGAATCCAAAGTGTGCAAATATGTGGTTGCTGGAAATTTCGTTTTAATTAAAAGCTGTTCGTAATTTTTTTTGAAGATTTGAAATTGTTAAAGCCCTTTTACTGTCAAATTTATTACTAATGAAATTTACTGCGATTCCTTCAGATACATATTAACAAAGTTGTTAACTTATAAATAAATTTCAGGAACTTATTCATTATTGGACAGGTACAGTGTATTCCAAAAGCGTTTTCACTTAGGTGAATAATGTTCGGCTTCCTTGCAATACTTTAAACCAGTTAGATTAAGCGTTTCAGGAAAGAAGTCAAGTTCGAATCACGTTGGAAGATGTCATTTATTGTTTCTTAGCAGCAGGGATAGGGAGGCAAAATGAGTGACGTCAAACTGTTTTAATTGAACTCTGATTTTGAGCCTTTATTAAGAAAGCTTTTTCTTTATTATTGATAAATCAATGTATATTATTATTATTTTAGTACAAATGCACTATAATAACGTGAAAACTACACGAGGAAGTAAGCGATAAGTTGGCAAAGCACGCTCAACAATAAAATGGCGAATACACGAATTAAATCATTACATGTTTTTCATTAACTTAATCAGTTGTAGAAAATTAACTTTAAGTTGGCTGCAGAAACAGGGTTTTTCATACAGTATACAGAGTCGGGACACATTAATATGACCACCTCTCCTCGAACATGTTGAAGAATCATTGCATATCATTAAAAGCTAACAACAGCAGACGTGTAGTAGCATCCGTTAACACAGCAATTGTCGCCGTCATGGGCAGAGCAAGGCATCTGTCGGACCTCCAAAAGGGGATGATCATTGGCTATCGGGGTAATGGGGGCAGCATTTCAGAAATTGACACCTTTGTGAACTGCTATAGGGCTGCCGTTGTGAAGGTGCACCGCGACTGGACGTACCAAACAGTTTCGAGCAACCGAAGAGGCAACTGTGGGGCCTCACGGGCCATCGATCCTAGAGGCGAGCGTCGGTTACGACGCCTGGCTAAGACCAATCGGCGTGCCACTGTTGAGCAACTGACACTGCAAATGAACAGTGGGGCCACTAGGCGTGTCAGCACCAAGACAGTGCAACGATCCCTCTTGAGGTTGGGGCTCCGGAGCAGGCGTATGGTAACAGTACCCATGTTGACGCCTGTGCATCGCCGAAAACGCCTCAATTCGTAATGGACGAGTGGCAAAGGATTGCTTTCTCTGACGAGTCGCGGTTTCTGGTGAACAGAGTGGACGGACGATGGAGAATTCGCCGGGAAGCATCTGAGAACAGGCATCCCGAGACCATCGTTGGCAGACGACAGGCTGGTGGTGAAGGTGTAACTGTTTGGGGGATGTTTTCGTGGTATGGTCTGAGCCCACTGATACCACTGAATGCTGTTCGTTACCTGAGCCTTCTTGTCGACACTGTTCCTCAAGGTGATGGCACCTTTCAACAGGACAATGCTCCCTGCCATACTGCCAAAATTGTCCACGACTGGTTCGAGGAGCATGAGGATGAATTCAAGCTACTCCCATGGCCACCAAACTCCCCGGACCTCAATCCCATTGAACATTTGTGGGACTATCTCGATCGCCGTGTCCGCCTCTACCACACACGGTGATGGAATTACGGGATGCACTGATCGCCGAATGGTCCCAGATACCTGCAACCAGTCTTATTGACTCTCTGCCACGTCGACTAGCTGCTGTGCTTGCCGCCAAAGGTGGATATTCCGGATACTAGCAGGTGGTCATATTAATGTGTCCCGACCCTATAAATCTGTTATGGTATTTCATAGGGAATACCAATCTTTTGAAATAAAATATCTTCTGGGTTTATGCTTAAAAAACAACGTATCGGCAAACAAAGTTATATTCTCATCCATGACGGGAAAGAATAATATATACACGTATGTTACATATTTAACAATACCGTATTTAGTATATGAAAAAAGCATATATTTATGCAGTATTATACTATAGGATATATCGTAATGGCTTTCGTTATCTTATAAAATATAAGCATAATATAAGGCGGCATGAGGAATTTCGGTATCAAAATATTAGAGAATTTAAAAAGTAATAAGTAAAAAAAAACAATGTTCGAAATACATAAGAAAAAATAAATAAATAAACTAAATATTTATTGATGAAAATAGGAAAGAAAATTCCACAGCGTGGATTCGAACCGGAAAACTTCAGCTCTTCGAAGGTTCCCGGTTCGAATTCAGGCTGTGGCGTTTTCGTTCCTATTTTCATCAATAATTTAAACTTCTGAGGTTTGACGTAGGGTAATCCCTTATCGAACATTCTTAAATATTTATTGCTTTGATTTTAATAAGTGCGTTAAATATTTCATCTGCAAAGTCTATCTTACAAAATAAAAAGAAGCGATTAATCTTTTCAGTTAAAAGTACTATAACTTGCTCACACAAGTCATAACCTCATCCCTATTTCCACTCTGGACGGCCAAGTCCATTTTAAACTTCTACGATATCGTTCAAACTACTAGACTTTATAACCGATCAACTTCGCTTAGGTCAACTCCTACCAAGCAAGTGAAAACGCTTTTGGAATGAACTGTACAGTCTTGGAAAAATGATAGGAACTTTTGTGTTTTCAACATAACATTTTAATAATGAATTTATTTCAACGAAACTTTACACACCTGTGCCTACACTGCATTGACACCACTGGTTTCAATTCAGTCAAAATATTTAAAAAATTAGTTGAGCCACAACCAATTTTTGAAAAAAAGGGTGGAAAAAATGATAGGAACACCTTCAGTTATCATGAGATTGCTTGTATTTAATACTTTCTAAATCCACCATTTTTGCTGATCACATGAAAAACACGGTCCTTCATAGATTCTATTAGTTTTTCAAGAGTTCTGCACGAAATTTTTTCCCAAGCCACAAGAACAGCCTGTTTGAGACTCTAGACATTCTCAAACTGCCGCGCGTTCTTATAAACGGCCCGAACCATGATTCCCCAGAGATTTTCGATGGGGTTAAGGTCTGGACTTCTCGCAGGCCATTTCATAACCCTGATGTTTTTGGTCTTGAACCACTCCATAGTCGATTTGGAAACGTGACATGGGGCGTTGTCCTGCTGGAACATCCAATCTTGGCCTCCGATGATTGGTCCAAATGGGATAAGATACTTCTGAAGCATTTCTTGGTACTTGACGCTGTTCATGCGGCCATCTACAAACACTAATTTCACCTTTCCACTGGCACTGAATGCCCCCCAAACCATAGCTTAACCGCCACCCTGGATGCGCTTCGAAAAGTGCTTTGATTCCTTTCGTAAATCGTGCCAAAAGTAGTTACAATCATCGGGGTCATCGAGGTTGAACTTTTTTCATCACTAAAGATGACTGAGTTCCATTCTGAAGTCCAGGTTTGATGCTGTTTGGCTAGCTGAAGACGATCGACTTTGTGCTGGTTGGTAAGAGGTGGTTTCTGTTTCATTTTCTGGCGTTGGAGATGAGGACATTGGTTGAGATAGTTATTAATAGTTCTTCGATGAGCCTGTGTTCCAATCGCCTGTTTGATGGAGCTGGCAGAAATTTGCTTGTTGCTTGCCATGCGAAGAATTCGACGGTGGTCTCTATCACTAAGTGCTTTAGGCCTTCCTGTCGTTTTCTTAGTACCATATGATTCTGGATTTTTCGGGAAAGATGAAATTACTTGCTTGGACCTTCCGATCAAACGAGAAATTTCTGCTTTTGACATGTCTTGTTCTTTATATGCCATGATTTTTCCTCTCTCATAATGGGTAAGTTGTTTACCACGTCCCATTTTGAAGATACGTAGTGAACAAGTTTTATTTTATCAGAGATATGTCTTCTTGTTCGGAATTTCATTAATATGCAATGGTGAGAAGGTCTCACATTCCCAGTTTGGGGGGGGGGGGGGGCAGATTATTCATTTAGTTTCTATCATTTTTTCCACACTTTTTTTCAAAAATTGGTTGTGGC
This sequence comes from Rhysida immarginata, assembly GCA_023313115.1. NCBI lineage: Eukaryota > Metazoa > Arthropoda > Chilopoda > Scolopendromorpha > Scolopendridae > Rhysida > Rhysida immarginata. The sequence goes on along the minus strand of JAHWFO010107143.1, from coordinate 758,937 downwards.
TCAACTAATTTTTTAAATATTTTGACTGAATTGAAACCAGTGGTGTCAATGCAGTGTGGGCACAGGTGTGTAAAGTTTCGTTGAAATAAATTCATTATTAAAAATGTTATGTTGAAAACACAAAAGTTCCTATCATTTTTTCCAGGACTGTACATTCAAGCCTTTTTCGATGTTCAAAAATGTGAAAAAAAATAATGCTAAGATGACGAAGATTGTTATTAATGAAGATAATGGTGGGTTCTACCTAAAGCGATAAGAAGAAGCCTCTAGTAGTAATACTTATAAAACTACAAATAAACCCCAGGAAAAACCATTTCTACAAGTTCCCGTCCAGGCAATGGGAAACTGCATGAGGCAGAAATGGATCCAGTTTGTGAAACGGAAAACGTATAAAGACTTTCCGTGTAAGAAATACAGAGGCAAGGAGAGCAGAATGGCTTTAAGAATTCTTGGACCTCATTACAACTGCCCACAAAAGGAAAACTCCACCCTAATATATAACTTTATTTAAAATGAAGTTCGAGATATTAATAATAACGTGGGATAAATGACAAATTTCAAATCGAACGCGAAGTATATAAAGCGAACGAAATCACGAAGGTTAAGAGGAAGCGACGTCCTCAGGGGATTGACTGAAATGAATACCATGCATTTATTTCTGTAGAAGTGCTTTTTTTTACGATAGCTTACGCTTTTTTACGATGGTAGGCATGATTTAATTTAATTAGTGATCGCTATGGAAGAACTTCTCTGTAATATTTATGGGACTGGAGCCTAATCTAATCCGTCCGTGACGTCGATCTTAGATGTCAGTTGATACAACATGGAGCGCCAGGAAGTAGCATTTTTCACACTTCAAACGCGATTTTCATAATGAAATAATGGGTTAAAATTTTTCTATTGCTGCAGTTGTTTTTTTATTTGTTTCAAATAATGATATTCTGCCAAAAAAATTTTCAAGTGGAGTTGTACTTTAAAGTTTTGAAAAATATGATGAGCTGTTAAAAGATTTCTTTTTGCAAAAGTTAAGAAAGCCGCTAAAATTCATGGCGAAATGGTAGAAGTTTACGATGCCGAATGTCTAGACTATTCCAATCTATGCAAATGGTATAAATATTTCGGGAAGGAAAAGTTAACCTTGCCGATTAAACATAAAGCTCTATATACAACGTGATTCATAATTCATTGTACAAACTTCTAGGGGTGATAGTATGGGTGATTCTAAGCAAACAAGTTCATATGAACATGGGGTCCGAATTTGAACGCTAACTGAGATATGAACAGAAATAAAAATGCCGCCACCAAGATCAACATGATAATAAATCAGGTTTTATAATATCTAGGATGATGAAATATGAGTGAATAATAGAGTTCATAAAACCGTGTATACAGTTAAAATTTGATCGAATTCCAACGAGTAGTTTCAGAGTTACGCATTCAACATCGTAAGTGAGTATTAACATATGAGTACTAACCAGCGCGTATTACGATGTTGACTGTATAACTCTGAAACTACTCGTTGGAATTCGATCAAATTTTAACTGTATATACAGTTTATTGTACTCTATTATTCCCCAAATTTCATCATCCTAGATGTTAGAAAACGTGAGTTATTAGCATGTTGATCTTGGTGGCGGTATTTTTTTTTTCTCAGTTAGCGTTCAAATCGGATCCTGTTCATATGAACTTTTTTGTTTAGAATCACCCATACTCCCTCCCTAGAAGTTTGTACAATGAATTCTGAATCATGCTGATTACAAGTATGGACAACTGACGCCATTTTTGGCCTTTTCGTAGGCTCACTTATTAAAAATCTCTAAAAATCACTCGTTTTTTATGCAATTTAACGCTCATCGTAAGTATACAGGGTGTTTCATAATTGGTGTCCCGTCTTTAGGTCCAAGTAACGACTCAAGGGGAACAGATTGGGGGAAAATGAATATTGATTATTTGGTTTTAATGTCCCCTAATTCAGAATAAAAACATTTCGCGTCCCTGGGGGTGAAAGGGTAAATTTTGAAAATTTTAATTTTGTAGGGGTAGGGGTTAGACCCCATGTATTAATTAGAAAGTTGTAGAGCATCATGTAAAATGTGGGCTTAGCAAAAAACCCGGTGAAAAAATATCATCCCCTGCCCTTTATCGAGTGGATAAAGTGAAAGGTATGGCTAGCTAATGTAGACAAAAACAGAAAAACTCATTAGAAACTTATTAGAACTTTATTACTTATTAGAAAACAGTACATTTGAAAATGAATGAGAATGAATGAGTCGTTACCCTGAAAAGCTAATGGTCTTGACCCCACTCCAAATGTAGGCCCAAGACCATTTCACTTTAGCCACTCGATAAGGGGGTAGGGCATGAGATTTTTTCACCGGGTTTTTTGCTAAACCCACATTTTACATGATGATCTACAACCCTCTAAATAACACATGGGGTCTAACCCCTACCCCTACAAAATTAAAATTTTCAAAATTTACCCCTTAACCTCCAGGAACGCGAAATGTTCTTATTCGGAATTAGTGGATATCAAAACCAAATAATCAATATTCATTCCCCCCCCCCCACCTGTTCCCCTTGAGCCGTTATTTGGACCTAAAGACGGGACACCAATTATGAAACACCCTGTATATAAGCAGTCTATAGTGAGTGAGCCTATGAAAAGGCCAAAAATGGCGTCAGTTGTCCATACTTGTATGTATAGAGCTTTAGATAAACAGCAGACATGGTGGCAAAGAAGAAAAAGGCATAGCTGGGAATGTTGAATGGCAGTGTTGGTGCGAATAAATACAAGAGCTGTAAGAGAGAGTGTGCACAAGTGATTAGAGAGAGTAAGGAGAGAGTGGCGAGAGAAAGAGATGAGAAACTGCAGAATGACTTTGAAGGGAACAAGAGAATGTTTTGGAAGTATGTTAGAGATATGAGAGGGCAGAAGGGGAATGTGTGTAGTGTGAAGGACAAGAATGGTAAAACGCTGTGGAATGATTCCGATGTAGTGTTAGGTGGCAGGAATATTTTTTCGAGCTCTTTATGCCTGTGAGAGTTACTGGTGGAAGTGACTGAAATGAAAGTAGAGCGGAGAAGAGAGTGGAGAATGAGTCGGAAGAAGATGGAATCAGTATGAAAGAAGTTCTGAATGCAATTAGCGCTCTGAAGTGTGGTAAAAGCCCTGGTGTAGATGGTGTGACCGCGGAGATGTTAAAGTATGGTGGAAAGCAAGTTGTACAATGGTTGTGGAAGCTCTGTGAGTTTTGCTGGATCAGTGGTGTGGTTCCCGAAGATTGGACTAAGGCTATGATTGTTCCCATATACAGGGTGTAAATGGACGACGTTGCACAAATTTAAGGATATGTAGAGGATGATGTGGTGAACATTTTTTATTAATAAACCCATAGTCCCAAACGAAAAGCGACGGAGCCACAGATTGTTTGATGTCCTGGTCTGTCAAGCATTGAACTAGGCACGTTTACTACGATTTCCCCTGTCATTGGATCTTGTAGACCTTATGCAACTGTCAGCTCGCAGGCTATTTTCAAATGGCACCGTCCGGATGCACAGTACATTCTCCAATCACATAATCTTGTATATCAGGTTGGTACGAAATTCCCGTTGTTAGTTTGGAACATTCCGTAAGGGTGAAGGTTTTTTTGCGCTCTACGTTTTGTGCTGTATGAGTTCAGGAATGGACTTTACTGTGAGACAGGAAACAGCGAGAACTTTCGTACCCAATTACGTACAGTTTAAATTAAAATTAAAAAAAAATACTTAATGCGGCCAATTTACATGACTGGCAAACTTACCCGCCTTTACCCTACTTTTCAGCATAAGTGCTGCACCTGAACAATCATACAACAGTCGCTGGACGGTTCCATTGGAAATACGTTCGCGCGTTAGGTTTCACGCTCGAAATTCCAATGCAGTGAGAACACAGTAATTCAGACAGCCATTTCACGGCTTGACGCTAAAACAGAGCATCAAACATGCTGTGGCTCCGTCGCTTTTCGTTTGGGACTGTGGGTTTATTAATAAAAAATGTTCACCACATCATCCTCTACATATCCTTAAATTTGTGAAACGTCGTCCATTTACACCCTGTATAAGGGTAAGGGTGATAGAAGTGATTGCAAGAATTATAGAGGAATAAGTTTGTTGAGTGTAGCGGGGAAGGTTTATGGAAAAGTTGTGATTGATAGAGTGAAGAGCGTGACTGATGAGAAAGTGTGGGATGTGCAGAGATGGAAGAGGATGCACGGATCAAATTTTTTCGCTAAGAGTGAAACATCAAATTGTTTTGTTTCGTAGAGAAACATTTCCGTGTGAGGAAAAAAGTGTTTTGTGCGTTTGTTGATTTGGAGAAAGCTTACGATCGGGTGAATAGGAACGTCCTTTGGAGATTATGGTGTGAGTGAACGACTATTTGGGGCAGTGAAGGCAATGCATGTGAACAGCTCTGCTAGTGTGAGGACAAACGAAGGCTTATCTGAATGGTTTGCGATTGAGGAAGGTGTGAGGCAAGTGGTGATGTCCCCGTGGTTATTTAATGTTTTCATGGATACATGTGTTAGGGCGGCCGGGATTGATGACTTGGGCGTGAAAGTGGGCGATGAGAGAGTGTGCTGTTTATTGTATGCTGATGATGCTGTTATCCTATCGGAGAGTGAAGAGGATCTTAGGGCACTGGTGGTAAAAATGAACGAGGTGTGCAAGGGGCAGTATATGCGAATAAATGTGGAGAAGACGAAAGTACCTGTTTTTGAGCGGGGAGCGGAACAAACGCGATGTATGATTGAGTTAAACGGGTTGAACCTGAAGCACGTGAATGAGTTTGTGTACTTGGGGAGCATGTTTGAGAGGGACGGGAGCGTTGATGGTGAGATATTAAGGAGAGTGAATGCTGGTTTGAAGGTCGTAGGCACACTTGGAAAATATGCTAGGAATGAGCGTTTATCGAAGAATGCCAAAATGTCTGTTTATCAGAGCGTGCTGGTACCAACTCTAATTTATGAGAGTGAAACCTCATTGTGGAATGAGAAGCATAAAAAGCGATTGTGTGCAGTTGAAATGAGGTATCTGAGAGGTGTAGCTGGAGTTACGAGACTTGACTGTATTCCAAATGTTGTTGTGAGAGACGATTGTGGAATGCAACGTTGTGTGGCTGATGTAGTGGCAAAGTCAACGTTGAGGTGGTTTTCATTTATAGAACGCATGAATGAGGAACGACTGACGAAACGACTGTATGTTGGTAATGTTGATGGTGGGCGAGGAAGAGGGAGACCGAGGAAAGAGTGGAAAGAGCAGGTGGATGAATATCTGAAGCTATATGGGTTTTTGAGAGCCTGAACAAGAGACGTGCTTGCATGAAGAAGAGAATGACCGTGGAAGAAGCTGGGACGGTGTGTAGAGCCCGGAATGGGTGGCTCCGATTGATTAGCGATGTATGATTTGGTTGATCCGTTTTATTTATTTTTTTCGATGCTGCCCACCCTTTTTGTAAGATAGGGGCGTGATGTTCATGATGATGATGAGATAAACAGCGTTCTGGGCGACCTGCATCAGCGGCAAGACTAACCATTATCGAGGACATTAACAAAACAGTCAGAGAAAACCGTCGCATTCCCTTGAAAGAAGTGAGTGAAACGTTTCACATATCCTATGGATCTGCACGGGATATGGTGCATGAGAAGCTTGGACACTGCAAAATCTATTCACGTTGAATTCCAAAAAGTCTCACACCAGAACACCCCCGGCAACAGAATGGTGTGCTTCTCAAAATCTGCAGCGCTACAACCTGGAGGAAAATGCGTTTCTGAATGGCATTGTACAGGAGATGAGCCCTGGGACTTGAACTTCAGACCTGAGCCTAAAACTCCAAGCATGGTGTGGAAACATCCACCTTCTCCAGTTCGCAAAAAAATCAAAGTTTCTTCTTTAACTCGGAAGATTATGCTTAAAGTTTTTTGGAATATGCAAGGCATCCTATTCGCAGAGTTCCTATCTTGTGAAACGCAGACTAAACTGCAGCGTGCTTTTCGGGATGTTCTGGTTTGTTTCGGTTGGGATGTTCTAGACACACAGCCTACAGTCCGGATTTAGCGCCTCGGACTATCACCTCTTTGGTCCCATGAAAATGATCATCTTTCCAATTAAAAATGTTTTTCATACCTACGCTAAATAAATTTGGGCATATTTGTACGACTTTTTCGTGTGTTGGTCATCACCTTTTACGCCCGAACTCTTCTTGTATTTTTGGATCATTACACAAACACACACAATCACATACAAACACACACACACACACACACACACACACACACACACACATAAGCAGATACACACTGTGAACGGTAATGCAATCCCCAGATAATGTGCAGATTTTTAGGAACTGTACATTTACATAAAATAACCGATTTTATTTGCTTGCCTTGCAATACACAATATTCATAATACGTATGGCACCCTAACTATGGGTCTGGTATTCAATACCCTGTGTACCCTCATGCATATCACAGCAGCTACTCACACAATGCGGTATACAGATGCGGATGAGGTCCTGTGGTACAGCCCACCTTGTTGCTTCAACCCGTTGGCGGAGGGTGTTAATATCTTCGTTGGCTGTGGAAGGCGACGACCAAGGCAAGACATCTACAGTTGTAGAACAGATATAGCTACACGGTTGGATTGTGGTCGTGCATTGTCCTGCTGGAACAAGTTCGCCTTGGATAAAAGCCATGAAAGGGATGACAATGAACCTAACCGTCCATCTGCATATTGTTGATCAGTTAGATTACCCACTATGAACACCAAAGCAGTCTGAGCAGTTATAGTATAAGGCGCCCTACACCAAAACACCAGGTGAATGCCCTCTGTTGCGTTCATTCAAAGGTGTGTCTTGAAGCTCTTCACTCACATGTTGCCACATTTATGCTCGACATCATCTGTAACAAAGACAGAAGCGGGATTCAACACTGAAGACTACGCGTATCCATTCAGCTCCCAGTGAGCGGTACACATCGTCTTGGACGTCAAACATGAAGCCTAGCTGCATGCATGCGACGAAGAATAGTGCGGTTGGACTAAAGCACTAGATATTACATGCTACTCCGTAGTATCTATTGCTTTAGGTTGGAAGGTATCACGTTAGCTGGTACTAGCTGCACGTTCAATGCGCCGACCTTCCCTTACGTTCGTTTTCCTTTGCGCCAATTTCTAGTTTTATTTTGATTTTATTTATTATTTATTAATTATTTTGTTAATTATTATTTATTTTTCATTTTTATTTAATAAATATTATCTAATAAATCTTTATACGATATTTGACAACGCCAAACTGCCGCACAATGTTGGAGAAATGTTTGCATTGTTGTTCATTTGCAGATTTCCGTGACAGCAGCTTGGCTTCGCTCACTTGCTTTACCGGGGAGACGGGATTGCGTTACCGCAGATATGCATTTTTAAACTTTAGAATTTGTAATTCATCTTCGTTACATTTAAAACTTGGTTTTTAAAAAATTAATGTATTCATTTAATAAATTTGAATTTTTCTTTTTAAGTACAAATTCATACAAGTCTTGAGAAACTGGAAAGGACTGTGGATAACGACATGACCAACTGACAGCAACCTCTTGTCCACAAAAGAATTTTATTAAGCATATACGTATTTCGAACTCATTGAGTTCATTATATATAAGTCTTGTTTATATTTGTGAATTGCATAAATAGCGTTATGTCAGCATTTACATAACTTACATGCTGCACATATCTAAATAAATTATCTCGTATTTTCATATATTCTATGATATACTAATATTTTCTTTTTATTAAAACAGAACAACTCGATGTTAAATGAAATCATTTTAGGGAAATAAAAATTCCGAAATCCAAAGAATAACAGGGATTATTTCTAAGCACTACGCGATGCATCTCTGCTTTATTGAATAATATTTTCTCTGGAAATGTTTCTGTTGACAAATCTTAATTTCTTAATTTTATTTCTGAATGAAATATTTAGATGATTCTCTCAACATCTCTATCAAAACAAGACCATGGGAAAAGTTCTATCAACGCCGCTTGAGAAATCCAGCTATCATCCCCCGAAGAAGGTTCTCATCCTCCCCTCCCCCTCCTTCCAACCACTACCATTTTGTCAACTCTCCGCCCCCTTCTCCTTCCCTCTTTCGGTTTGAAATTAGCTAAGTCCAACTGCAGCTGCAAAGAAATCTAATTAAAGGTTTGACGACACAACTCTCTCCACCAAAGGCGTTCGTGTCGAAATTGATCGCAAGGACTTTGTTGCAATTTTCACCACAACGAACACCAACGACACCGAAAGCAGAGTGGCGCGTTTGTTGTAGCGAGATCGAGTCATTTTATTGGAAGCACGAAACTATTTGTTGTGAAATCAATGTAAAATGACAGATGAAAGCCAAGAACCTCGTTCTTCCCTATTAAGCTCCAACGACACACAGGTGGCATGTGGCGATCAAATGCCACCTCCACGTTTTAACCACAAAGATAAATACCAACCACCACGTGTTCATTGTAAACGGAAGACAAAACGAAACGTATTATTCTTTTTCTTCCGCAGTATTTACTAAAAAAGCTTTGGGGTTGATCTGATAAGTACCTTTAGATGATTTTGCTGAGGGAAAGCAAGCGATTAATTTTCAGATTAAATATTGCAGCTTCTGTTTAATTAAAACGTGGATGGCTTTATTTTTCTGGATGAATCGTATTACCAGGAAGCATACATAAGAGGGGCCTTGCATCAAAACGTACAATCTCCTCTTTTTATGAAAAATCAATTAAAATATACTCCTTGTGTACAATTTTAAGCCTAATGCAGCTGTTATAGTAGTTTACTTTTAAAACATATACATTTACGTATAGTTTCAAAACGTACAATCTCAATGACAAGTGAGTATCAAAGTGTACAATTAAGGACCTCCCATTCGCATTTAAATCGTGGTCATCATTCCTCCCAATCACGCCTTTCCAAGTTTGGTCATCAGCCCCTACGTGTGCATTGAAATCGCTCACCAGGATGACAGAATCTGCACTCCCTCTCCTGCTAAGAGCAGCATCATCTTCATCTAGAAAGAGTGGGTATTCTGTGACTGCATTCGGAGCATATCCAACGAATAGAGAGAGAGAAACAGTTTCCCTATCTGAAGCCCAAGGAGACACAGCCTTCCACCTAAGGGGGTGCAATCTACAACATAATCTGCCAGCCGGGGACTTGTGAGTATCCCCACTCCCGCTTGGGCAGTCATGTTAGGGTAGACACCTGAGTAGAAGAGCTTCCACCCTCCTTCTAAGTCCACAGTTCCAGAACCCGGACGTTTCGTAGAGGTATTACCTATGATATCCAGTCGATATCGTTTGGCTTCTTCCACTAACTCTGATTCCTTTCCTGTCATGGAAACTAAACTGGCCAGCCCGCTTGACAGACCTCACGGATCCTGACTTCTTCCTGTGGGGATTCCTTAAGGACGAGGTGTATAAAACTAATCCCCACACCTTGGAGGACTTGAAGGAAAACATCAGAACGGCAATTGGACACATCACTGCTCATTAACGCCAACGCGTTATGGAGAACGTGATCGTGTGTGCACGGGAGTTTGTGAACCTCAATGGACGCCACTTACCAAATGTGATATTCCACAAGTAACATTGGAATAAACTACATAAACTAAATTTGTTTTGAATCTTAGAAATACTACCTATACTTTGGTATAATTGTCATTATCAAGTCGGTAAGAATAAATTTTTTATTCAAATGTATGAGCCAATATCCGCGGTGGCTCAGTTGGTTAGAGCAGTGCCAGCGATAGGCATGGTCCCCGGTTCGAATCCGGGTCGCGGAATTTTTCCTCCCCTTTTCAATTTTTAAATTTTTTATTAATATTTAATATATGTCAGCTTCCCGTGAATCACCCTGTAGTAGCCTTTGGTGAGTGTCAGGTCTTTAGATGAAACGAAATGACATGGTCTTCGAACGTGGCGGCCTGGCATCAAACCGGCGGGTAAAAAGCCTGGCACATCGGCAAGAAAGCTCCCTGCTGATAATGGAACATGCGGAAAAGGAGAAGGAAGAACGGAGATTGTCGAATGGAGTGCGCAGGTGCGGCCCAGAATCCCGTCAAGACGAATAAAAAGAAGAGGAGAAAATTAAAAACGGAAAGTTAGTACACAGTCTTGATGAAGGTAAAGTGCTGCCCGCCGCCTGTGCCTCGCCAACCACGTCGTGAAACCCGTGAAAGCTCGCCCATGTCCGGAACGTTTGCATGTGGTTCGTCGCTAGCCAAGAAAGAAATTTAATAAGACGTCAGCTCCTGGAGAATCGCAGACTAAATCCCGAAGGAAGATCTCGTCCATGGAAAGGATATATAAATAAGTAAGGACGAGAAGAGACTTCTTTTACTGGTCATAGTTTCCGGAAATACGTGGACCACAGCGTACGTTCAGCAGTTAAGACAGACCAACTAACCTTATTACAATGGCGAGGTAATATCAATTATAGGAATAATTACTTTATGAATTGGAATAAACATTCCCTTTATCCCTCACGATCTTTTAAGCGCCAAGCCCACAAGATTGATAATTCAAGAGGCTTTATTCGTTCCCCGCTTGAACGAGGCAATCCCAAGGAAGTTCAATGCCCAGCCATGCATTTGTAGCACCACGCCACAGCGACCGGTCTTCGGAGCGTCATGCCCAGCCAGCCACCCAGGTATCTACCCGTTCTGCCATCGGGAGTTCCCGTTGCTGTAGATAATCCTCCTGCAACGTTAGCCTGTATAATCCCACAGGGCACCCAGGGGTACTACCACGCTTATACTACGTTCGCACTAGCACATCATATCTAGATCGGCAGCTTGAACTAGATACGAATTTTGAAATGCGAGCGCTAGCGATCTAGATTCGAACTCAATCGACGGTCTCCAAATTGAACTAGAATTGGAACTGACTCTTGTTCGGAGAACTCGATCGATGCTGCCAATCTAGATCCGTTCCTACCCACAATTCCTTGCACCATTAAGTTTTCACAAAATGGCGTCCAAGCAATCGTTCGACTCGTGGACTGACTTAAAAGCCAAGCTTTTATTTATTTATTTATTTATTTATTTATTTATTTATTACAATTTTACATCCAATGTTGGACAAATTACATAACATTTTATGAATTATTATTTGAGAGTGCATTTCGTATTAAGTTCTTTACGTGCGCTTTATGATTTGAGCATGACTTTAATGTGCAGTTTAAAATTTGATTCCTTACGTCAAACGTTAGATTGTTCCATTTATTCCGCCTGTGGCTTGAAAACTTGGATGGATTGAGACGACTGAAAAGAAATTCGTCCATGTACAAGCCTTTGCACCTGTTGACTTTAATGAACAATTGGAGTTGTAAAGCTGGGTGGAGATTAATGTACGAGTTCGCTAACTGGATAACAGCGCTGAAGTGCGAACACTGCGCAGAGAGACGGCGGATACCACTTTTCAACAATATGAGTCATATTGTGGAAAAGTGGTATCCGCCGTCTCTCTGCGCACAAGTATCCACAGAAAATTAAGGTCAGTCAATTATATTTTCAATGAATCTTGTTTGTATCTGGATCGACTCGATTTAGTTCTGTAGTGCGAAAGAAGTATTAGGCGATGGTGAAACTGATCGAGGTATAGTGTTCATTTCTCAATACATCTCCCGGGAATTATTCCTATATTTTAAGTGATTTATATTTGACTTCGTGTAATTCTCCGGTTCTCTTTTAATAGACAGCAGTACATCAGCCTTTCGAGGTCGCCGCCTTCTGAGTTCACGGTAATAGCAAGCGGCATACAGCGCCAGTTTCTCTCCCATGCCGGTTCCAGGAGTAACGAAACCCTACACAAGCAATACTTATCGACGAGAAATTCGATCCTGATCTACTCGTTGAAGACACCGGGGCTTCGCATCAAGATCATTTGGACTAATTATTCTTTGATTATTAGGATCGATGTGCGTCCGTCTGTCCGTCTGTCTGTTCGTGCTCTAGCTTTCGAACGCATCCGAATTTTCGACTTCCGTTTTCGCCATTCGACAACTTAGGGAAATCGGAAGACTGAGTTCGTTGGTGGAAAAAATCGGTGAACTACTTCCGGTTCAAAACGTCAAAAATAATATAGGGGACCACGTTCTTCACTATACATTGGGGTTATCCCGCGTACTAATTTTCCAGAGGGCGCACCTGTTCTATACGCTCTTCCAGTTTTACCGCTATAGCTCAGTATGATTGTTTCTTGAAGATTAAGGGTGTAATTTAATTTAAAAAATGCCATCACATTCACAGTAACCTGAAAAATAAGTGGATATATATTTTTTAAATGTCAATAATAGTTTTTAAACATTGATTTTTTTGCATCTAATTTCTGAGTATATCATTATAATTATATTATCATTATTAACATCTGGTAATCATTATCAACGATCTGAATTTTTAAGTTTAATATCAGTACCTATTAAAGAGTTAGTGTGATTTATTTTAATCAGGAAGGAGTATTACCTTTTTTTTCATAGCAGCTCTTACTATTCCCGTTAAGAAATATTGGGAGTCTTTTACTTGATAGCTCATAGCCTCAACTTTCAAAGCGTCCATCAGTAGCTTTCCTCTTTTTAATAGCTCTAACTTCATGATCGGCATTTTCACCCATGTACTGATTAAAATACGTTTTTAATATTGCGTTATTTATTAGTGGCAATTCATTCTTTATGTCTGCCGTTAATTGCCTAAAACCGTTACAAGGCCAGTCAACTATAGTGGGCTCAGGTAATATAATTACAGGCCCAGTAAAATTGAGATTTCTTTCGTAAGCTTATAGCCTGGAAAAGGTCAAATTATGAATAAAAATTTCATTTTATTTCATTTCGCTTAACCAGTAAATTATCTTTACAGTTACTATACATAGAAGTCAGATGGGCAATTAAGTCCCTGAAGACTGGCAAAGCTGCAGGTGATGATGAAATCCGGTCCGAGATGTTAAAGGCCTTAAATCAGGATGGTATCCTGTGGCTGACTCGAGTGTGTCAGGTTGCTTGGATATCTGGACAGGCCCCTAAGCAATGGCAGACAGGAATTGTGATCCCTATCTTCAAAAAGGGAGACCAGAGAGATTGCAACAACTATCGAGGCATCTCTTTGCTCAGCATTCCTGGGAAAGTGTACGCTAAGTGTCTGGAGAAGAGAAGTCGGGAAATAGTCGAATCCAAACTGTCAGGGGAGCAGTGTGGTTTCCGACCTGGCCGAAGCACGACGGATCACATCTTTGCTCTAAGGCAAATCTTTGAGAAATCCTGGGAGTATGCAAAAGAGGTCTACGCTTGCTTTGTGGACCTCGAAAAAGCATATGACAGAGTTCCTCGGGAGAAGCTCTGGCAAGTGTTGCAAGAGTATGGAGTGGATGGGCAATTACTGGTTGCTATCATGTCTCTGTACGAAAGCTCTGAGATGTGTGTCCGGATAAATGGCATTAAGTCGAGACCGTTCACCGTGGGTGTTGGACCTCGCCAAGGGTGCGTACTGTCGCCCATCTTGTTCATTATCTTTATGGACTGGATAGACAGGGGCAGCCGAGGCGATGAGCGTGTTTGTGTGGGCGACTGCCTGGTGGAGAGGTTGCTCTTTGCTGACGACCTTGTCCTCCTTGGGTCTTCTCGCACGAACCTTCAGCATGCACTAGACCGGCTTGCAGCCAAATGTGAAGAAGCTGGGATGAAGATCAGTGTGGCTAAAACCGAGGTTCTGGTCCTTTCAAGACAGCCTGCTCAGTGCGCTCTCCATGTTAGTGGAGCCTCATTGAGACAGGTGGAGAAATTCAAGTATCTCGGGATTGCATTCACGAGTGATGGACGGCAGGAGAAAGAATTGGATGCTCGGATCGGTGCAGCAAGCTGTGTCAGACGTGAACTGTGGCGATCCGTGGTAACGAAACGCTAGCTGAGTAACAAAGCTAAGCTCTCCGTCTTCAAATCCATCTTTGTCCCCATTCTCACCTATGGTCATGAGGCTTGGGTAATGACCGAAAGAGTGCGATCGCGGGTACAAGCGGCCGAAATGAGATTTCTGAGAGGTGTTGCAGGTGTTACCCTACTAGATAGAGTGTACAGCAATACAATAATGGAATCTTTAGGTGTTGAGCCGCTACTTCTCCGCATTGAGAGGTCTCAGTTGCGCTGGTATGGCCACGTGATTCGGATGCCGCAAACTAGTCTTCCTAGGCAGTTGTTATTTTCCAAGCCGGTGGGTAAGAGACCAAGGGGTCGGCCTAGAACCAGGTGGCTAGACTACCTGGAGAATCTGGGTTGGAGTCGCTTGGATATTACCAGGGAGGACATGCGCCTGATGGCGGAAGATCGCGATCGCTGGAGATCCTCCATAGGGCTGCTGCCCCCGCGACCCTAACGGATAAGCGGGTTTGAAAAGTAAGTAAGTAAGTAAGTTACTATACATCATCTTACCTTTGTATTAAATCAGTTTTCCGTCCTTTAGTCGTCGCATTACGTTTTGCAAGCTCAGTTTTTAATTGAAATACTGTCCACGTATCATACGACGAAGCCATTATGAAGCTAGACAGCCTCGCTTTGAAGAGCGTATGTTACAGTGGCGCCATCTCTTGGATGCAGTATTGAGGGATAACCCCATTCCATGTATAAATGGCCTGTGCATTGCCAAATGCTGTTCTCCCTTTGGCACTCCATAGCTAAAGCAGAGAAAAGGCTTGTGAATTAAGTGAAGACATGTGATCCTCTTCCTTGATGGTCAATATCAGTCAGAACTGGTTCAAGGGTATGTGGTTTAGTGGTACAATTATGAACAAAGATAATACATGCCATATCTTTCAATACTAAGATATGGCATGTATTATATCAACCAGCTTGAAATAACATGTCATGATTGAATATTAACCTAAAATTAATGACAGTCGAAATAGGTTCAATGGTATGTGGTTTCATGGAACCAGTATGGTTCAGGGGAAACTTTCAAAACTCAGATTTGACATGTAATATATAAAACAACTTGGAATGATGTGCCATGAATGAATATAACGTAAAATTATTAATAGTCGAAATCGGTTCAAAGGTACCTGCTTTTCATGGACCCATTATGGTTCACGGGAACTTTCAATGCTAAAATGTGGCATGTAATATATCAAACGACTTGGAATGATGTGCCATGAATGAATATAACGTGAAATTAATGATAGTCGAAATTGGTTCCAAGGAACCTGGTTTTGTGGAACCATTATGGTTCATTAGAACTTTCAATGATAAAATATGGCATGTAATATATCAAACGACTTGGAATGATGTGCCATGAATGAATATAACGTAAAATTATTAATAGTCGAAATCGGTTCAAAGGGACCTGCTTTTCGTGGACCCATTATGGTTCATTGGAACTTTCAATGCTAAAATATGGCATGTAATCCGAGGGTTGGGGCATAAGTCATGGCAACTATTTTTTTTCTTGTAGCTATGTGAACGGATTACAAACGTATATGTGTCGTGTGGAAGTTCTGCAGGCATAGTGTGTATGCAGAACAACAGATGGCTCTGTGATAGCTGGTAGTAGCGCAGCGAGGGCTGTGAAATCAGTCAGTTGGTGAGTGTCGTGCGAGATGGAAGTAGCCCGTGTTGAGTAGCGCGCTTACATCAAAATAGCCGTTCTCCGAGGGAGGAATGCGATGGAATGTCACAGTGAATTAGTGGAAACCCTTGGGAATAATGCCCTACACATACCGTACAGTAGCACGGTGGGTAGGAAAGTTTCAGCAAGGACGTATGTCAACCAGTGATGAGCAACCGTGAAGGCCATATTGCCCTGTACACTACCGTAATAAATTAGTGTGTTACGATATTTCAATGCTAATCATTGTCCAATCATGCAGTTAACACCTGGTTCTTTAGTCTGTATATGTCACATTTTCCAACCGGACTGGAATCTTCAAGAAAAAAAATAGTTGCCATGACTTTTGCCCCAACCCTCGTATGTCAAACAACTTGGAATGATGTGCCATGAATGAACATAACGTAAAATTAAAGATAGTCGAAATTGGTTTCAAGCCACCTGTTTTAGTGGAACCATTATGGTTCATTGGAACTTTCAATGCTAAAATATGGCATGTAATACATCAATCGACTTGGAATGATGTGCCATGAATGAATATAACGTAAAATTATTGATAGTCGAAATTGGTTCAAACGCAGTTGCTTTTCGTGGACCCATTATTCTTCATTGGAATTTTCAAAGCTAAACTTTGGCATGAATATATCATACGACTTGGAATAATGTGTCATAAATGAATATAACGTAAAATTAATGATAATTGAAATTGATTCCATGATTCGTGTTTTAATGATACCATTATGAAACTATTGGAAACTTTCTCTGCTAAGATGTGGCATGTAACTACTTACGCCTTATATTATCAATAGTTAGTTTGTGTTAGGCAAATTTTAACATTAGCTGCTAGCTACTCATCCCTTCAATGATATATGCTTACGTAGAAAAGCGTTGGCAATAGGTTGATTTAAATGCCAAATCTATTCGCCAGATGGCATCCCCTACGGTTTATGAATTTTGTTCTAGTTTATTTACAAAAGTTTAGTGAAGATGAAAGTTAAAGACTTGAAAGAAAAGCTTCAGTTAATAGGAGCGAAAACTGACGGAAATAAACAAGTATTGACTAACAGTGAGCAAATTTTATAATGAATTACGATTTACGAAAGTGGCGATGCTAAATATTGGGCTAGGCTACGATATCTCATTTAACCTCACTGAATTTTTCGATCTGTAGAAAATCCATGAAACTTGAGATTTTTGTTTTTAATATTGTTGTTCGAACATTGTGGAACTGAACAATTTACATGTATGTTCTTTTACAGTATTCTTAAACATTGCCTAGATTTTCTCCTCATTTCGACCATAGCGTCATAGCCTCAGATTCATAAAGCGTAGGCGCTGCCATCTATACTTAAATCAACCTATAGTTTTTGAAGAAAGATTATTAAATAGGAATACTAACAAATTAAAGGATTCATATATGTTCTAATCTATAGAGGAATGCTACTTTCTCCATTTAATTTTTTAGATTGTTTTATTCAATTTGAAGTATACGTTTCCCTTAGAAGTACGCCTTTCTTAGCAACCAGAGGCTTCCTTGGCAACCTCATCTAATTTATAACAATGAAAGGCTTCTTTAAATATCAAATGCTTTCCTTTTCGTTCTCGATTTCTTTAAAATCCTATCGGTCCTGAGCATTTCGGTTGCCTGACTTGTTGTTTTTTATTTCAAAACGTTCAGTCTCCATCGTTTAGTTTCAAAATGTACAATCTCCAAAGTTTTTTTGTTTAATAAAAGCTAATTTCTGCTATTGTTTTTATTTTCTCAGTCAGTAGCTGTAATAAATAAATTGACTAAATGATGTATTCAAGTTCAGTTACGATTTCAAACATAAGACTGTTTAAAATGGTTTTATCGATATTTTTGTAAGTGTCATTTAAAGAGGTTTTTGATACCAGACCCCTCATATACTGAATGGTCTTTACATTTATTCCCAGTTCTCCAATTATTTATGTAGAAGGTTGGTTTGCTTGGTTTAACAATTCACGGATTCAGGTCAAATAGGTTAATTTTTCGATTGTGGTGAAATTCTACGATAAACAGATTAGTTTCGAAATTTTATTCATCATTAAAATACAGGGTCTTTATAATTAAAGTTCCATTTTTACATGGCCATAAAAAAATAACTATTGGACCAAAAGCTATAATACGTGGTAATATTATACAAGAGGGCATGGGAAGTTCATATCCACCAAAAAAAAAATTAGTTCAAAAGGTCACCACCAGCATGGAATGGGGCTCTATGCAATATTCGTATACGAAATTAGACACGAAGACACAGGTTAACAAGTCTTCAATCGTTACTAAAATTAGTTACATGTTGAATGTAGCCTCCACCATTTACTGAAAGCAGGTTACACCATTGTTAACCTGTATCTTCGTGTCTAATTTCGTATACGAATATTGCATAGAGCGCCATTCCATGCTGGTGGTGACCTTTTGAACTAATTTTTTTTGATGGGTATGAACTTCCCATGCCCACTTGTATAATATTGACAAGTATTATAGCTTTTGGTCCAGTAGTTTTTTTTTTATGGCCATGTCAAAATGGAACTTTAATTATAAAGACCCTGTATATTTAATGATAATACGGAATTGGGCTCCTCAACAACATATTTTTAATTAAGAGAACTAAGGGAACAATATCATAGTAAATGATTCGGCTTTACGTCATTATCGAGGATCTTGAATATAATTTTTTATGTTACAAAGAATTTAACAACGGCTTTTTAAATTTCAAAAGGTGTTTACTCTGCAATAACAGGGTATGATAATAGATTATTATTGATGAAAAATAGAGAAGAAAATTCCGCAGCCTGGATTCGAACGAGGAACCTTCGGTTCATGCCGTCGACGCACTAACTACGTATTATGTTAAATTATTATTTTTTTCTTTCCTATTTTTTTTTCTTTTCTTTACCGTTTTTCATCAATAATTTAACATCTGAGGTAAGGCGTATGATTAAAACTCATGACCCATCTTGAGTTATTTTCTAATAAATATTACGCCTTAGGAAAGACAGTCCCAGCCTGCGGACTAGATAACTGCTCTGACCAAGTCCAGAGAACATGTAAATAGCATAATGCTTTCATATGTGCAGTGGCACAATTGGTTAGTGCGTCGGCGGCATGACTCGAAGATTCCTGGTTCGAATCCAGGATGTCGACTTTTCTTTCCTATTTTTCATCAATAATTTAACGCCTATTTATTTATACAAATTATACGGGAATACCCTTTTACATGATCAATATAAACAGTAACAATGAAGTTGTCAATAAGTTATACTTTGTCCAACGCCTCCTAAAGATAAGGCCTGAGCGCGAAAACGTCATACATTGTTACATCATCATCCGAAGATACGTTTAATCGGATTTCTACCAATAATAAGCCCTGAAATGCGATTAAATGTATCTTCGGATGATGATGTAACAATGTCTGACGTTTTCGCGCTCAGGCCTTATCTTTCAGAAACGTTGCTTTGTCCAACGAAAGAAAAACTGGGCGTGTCCAGTTAAATTTCCAGTTTCAATTGTTAATTTTTTTTAATTTTTATTTAGCAACAATGTCTAACAATTGATATTGGGAATTTAATTAGACACGCCCAGTTTTTCTTTCGTTGGACAGTGTAAAATAAAAAGGATGAAATAAGTAAATTCTGACAGGTACAACGATAATATCAAAAGGTGATTAACAGAACAGGTAAAAATTCAATGGATAATAATGACAAAGATTATAAAATTTCGATAAAATATACAAATTAAGACAGTACTCTAAAATCATAAAATATGAGAATCGGTACATTATATAATTGTCATATAAAGATAAGAATTATAAGAACTGGATTCATGATGAGTGCAAAGAAAATAAAAATTGACAAGAGGGTATAAAAACAAAGAACATATAGGAAAAAATGAGAGAAATCAGTTATAGTGCAATGGGGGGGGGGGGGGGGAATAAAACCCAGTTATAGTGCAATGTTAATACACTTTGATTTGTGCCTTTTGTCGTGGAAGAGGTCAAACGAAATAAGAAAGTCATTACCACTACGTATGGCCCGCTTGAAGGGAGCGTTATGAATGTAGTTACTGGATGAGGATGACTTCTCAATATTGAAAAGCATATTTGATCTTGTACTGTAAACTGGTACTCTAAAGGGAATTAATTCAAGTAGTGGCTGGCAGTCAAGATTTGAGTTACATAATCATAAATAAACAAAAGATCGGTACGAACTCTACGGATTCTCAGGGTTTCAAGCCCCATCAGGTCACGGAGTTTGTCATAGTTTGGAAAGGTAGAAGAATGGCACAGTTTTCTATGAATGATACACAAGAAACGATCTTGGATACTCTCGATGATATCAATATATTTTAAGAAATGTGAGGACCAGACAATGGATGCATACTCCAAGTTAGAGAGGACTAGGGAGTAGTATAAGGTCTTTAAGGCCAAAATGAATGTAAAGGATTTGGTATGTGTGTTAATAAAACCAAGCATTTTATTAGCTTTCTTAGAAATAGAGTCAATGTGATACACGAAGGACATTCTGGAATCAAAGATGACACCAAGGTCATTGATATGTTCTACAGAGTGCAAGGGATTGTTTTTAATGTTGTAAGTGAAGGTCACCGGATGTTTCTTCCTGGAGAACGAGACAACCTTACACTTTTCAATGTTCAACTTAATGTTGTTATCTGAGCACCACAAGACTAGTGAATCAAGTGAATTCTGTAAACGATGGCACTCATTGAGTCATCTGAGGTAAGGCGTATGATTAAAACCTCACGAACCCATCTTGAGTTATTTTTTAAAGGTTCTTATTGTTAATTGTTAATTGGAAATCAATGTATGACGTTTTCGCGCTCAGGCCTTATCGTTAGGACGCGTTGGCCAGGACAACACCTCCTTGAGAGAAGGCTTGCAGACAAAAAGTGTATGCATTTTATACATCATCATCAAACGGTTATTGTTAATCGTATTTCTACCAATAATAAGATCTAAATTTGGGCGCTTGATGATGATGTAACAATGTACTTACCTTTGGTCCGCAGGCCTTCTCTTTAAGAGGTATTGGCTAGGGCAATACCTACTAGACAGAAGCCTGCGCACAGAAACGTCATACATTCTTACATCATACAAAAGCGGCTATTGTTAATCGTATTTCTGCCAATAATAAGCCCTAAATTTGGCTGCTTGATGATGATGTAACAAAGCAAACAGTTTTTGTTCGCAGGCCTTCTGTCTAGGTGGTGTTGGCCAGGGCCTGTCTTTTTCGTCAGGTACGATGCTTGCCTTAATGATTCACATTTTAAGGGGGATAGTTATAAAAAGTAAAAAATAAATAAATAAAAAATCATTTTTATTTCTTTTTCTTATTAAAATCTTTGGAGAGATGTAATAAATTATTCTAAAACAAATAAGAGAATACAACTTCTAGGCGTGCAGTTGTTCAAGCTTTTGCTGTGTAACGTGCCTTTTCGTGGCTTGAAAAACGAAGACCGTTTTTTTGCTTATTTTTGGCTCTTTTTGGCCGATCGTAAAGTTTTGTTAACTAATCTAGTAAATCGGCCTACTGGTAAGTCTATTTACGCGACTGTAATCTCTTTCAGCTCTAACCCATGCTCTTATTCGAGGTGTGGTTTTTATCTTTGGCAAATAAATCGACGGTCTGTGCTTTTCTGTACCTTTTTTTCTTTCCTAATTAATGGAAGGCTCCAATTTGGCTTCGTATTTTTTTGGGAGGTTAATGTGGCCCCCTCCTGCATAACACGAATGAAAGGGTTCACTCGACGCTCTCTGAGGCGTTTAGTAAAGAATCGGAACTGCCTAAACTTCCTATAGAAGGGAGTTTAAACACTAAAATATTTAAGTCTGGCCAGACGCAATTTAAACTGGAATATTTGCTTAGGGGCAGTTACCCAAATCGTTAAGACTTATATTGAAGGTGTGAAAATAAATTCCCCTTGAAGTCTTTTATACGTTTTTTTCTTTTTCCCGAAGCTGAATAATTTGGAAATTTACTTCCGTTTGACAAGAAATTATTTCTGAGCACACAGACTGATTCGTGTTTTTTTTTAATGGCCTAGATAAAAGGTTACAGGATTGAAGTTGGGTACCAGGTAAGATACAATTATGGGCTTATTTAGATATAATTCCGAAAAAATATTTTTTTTTTTGGTCTTATTTTGTTCACTCGAAATATGGTTGAAACAATACATAAATGAATTTTCCTGAAAGAAAAGTATCATTTATTTGCTAAGATTTTCTAGACACTAACAATTACCAAGAATGGGTAGTTTAAATTATCTCATTCTTGGTCGGCAATAATTTTCTTCAAATTTTTCTTAGCTCGTGGTGTCAGGCATTTAAAAAATTTTTTTTTGAAGATTGTTTTTAATTTATCGCGTGGCGTTCGCAATGTCGTGCTACCTCGAGCGTTTCATACGCATGCGTAAAAGAAAAATTGTTAACTTTTTGGGTTTTTCAGTTTCCTCTTTGTGTTGGCAGTTTTTAGTTTTGTTCGGTGGAGACAACAACAGCGGACAAGCTCGTCCGCATTTATTAGTCTTCTCCTTCTTTGGTTGTAGTTGGAATTGGACCGAAACATGTATCGGCCATATTCTCGATATATAATGCGTGAGTCGTAGTCGGGATAGGACTTTATTCTTCAAGTTTTATTAAGGTCTATTGCGACCTCAATGATGCAATGATTATTTCACGTTTCGAACTTGCCGTCACGCTGACTTGTTAAGGAATCAAAAGCCAAGTGATGTCCATTTTTTTTTTGTTAGAGATTTTAGCCGCTAACCGACCATGGTTTTCGCCAACGTCATGTAACTCATTCGAAGATACAACAAGATATTTGCCTTGGCGATGTCAGTCCTCCAGAGAAACTTGTTTCGCTTTCGATGAAGAATTTGCGAAAAAGTAAGATTTTTTTTTCCTTTTGGTTTATGAAACTCAAAATTGGACCAACGTAATTTGGATGCCTAATGGAACAACCGTCTGTGGAGTCCATCGCCATTTTTTTTTACCCTCTGGTTCTCCTTTGACTGTCTGCGTGAGTCAAACATTTTTCACATAAAGTACTTTAAGAAATAATTGGACTGGCCTGTGAACTTAAACATTTTTTTTTTTTTTTTAACAAAAAATAACTTTAGATGTTCGATGCATTTTGTGCTATTTGGACTTTCACTCGACTCGGCGATTTTTAAGTTTGATGTATTTTCTCTTTAATTTTATGTGCTTTTCTTTATTTTTCTTGATTTTTTTTTTGATGAAACTGAGAAATTTCCTATTGAATTTTATTCTGACTTTTTCTTTAACCCTTACTTTTAGGATTTTAAAGGATTTCTTCCTCGTCGCTGCAGAAAAGTTATGTGTGTCCTTTGGCGTTGTTTTCCTTCCCTACGTTCCTTTTTTTAGTGTAGTAATGTTTCTGTGTCCCTGTTATCTTTAGTCTTATTTGTGCGTGACAAGGTAAGTATCCTGTAATTTACGGAATTTAGCCAATTTCCGTTCTTGTTTATTTTAATTTTTTTTTTCTTCCCCCTCCTTTCTCTTATCAACTAGGCCTTTAGTTTTACTTATTTTTTTTGTTTTGCTTATTAATCTAAACCACCCTCTCTCGCATACAGCAGCCTTAGTTCTTCATCGAACTTTTCACCAACCAACTTCAGTCTGATTCACCTCAATCTTCCTGAGACTGTGGAGCTGGTTTTTTTCCCAATCACGTGGTTTACTCGATTTTAGTTCTTTCTTTTACGTTAATTACCAATCATCTAAGTGCCCCTTTTTCTTTTTAATATTTATTTATTGTAATTTTTTTTTTTTAGTTCCAAGCGTTTGTTCGATGTTTTGTTTTTTGAACTATTTACTCGACTATCCAGCTTAGTGAAATCCTTCGTTCTGGACTTTATCCATTGTTCCACTCCTCTTGTGCTACAAATTTGGTCATCGTCAGGATCTTCGTAATTTTATCCTCAAAAAGAAACTCGTCTGATGTAACTCAGCAGTGTCTTTCTAATTAATTATGTATCCATTGTTTATATATATATATTTTTTCTGCCTCTAAAAAAAAATAAATAAATAAAAGCAACAAATCCGCTTGGAATTAATTTTTTTCTTTTTTGATTTAATCACAGACTTCATTTTAGATTAATAAAGATTTAAAAGGGAAATAAAAACCTAAATAAGCTAATTTTTGATCCTTCTTAGCGGTAATTAAAGTAATCCCTCACCTTGGTTGTAAGCGTGACATGTAATTTTGGGGTTTAGAATACTAGTAAAGGGGTTTGGGTTTCCGTAGCTGTGCGTGTCACTGAATTGGCACGCTACAGCTGAAATGTGTAGGTACTTTTTCTCATGAGCTAATAACTGTAGAAAGTTTATTTTTCATATGGCTTTTGCAATTTAGTAAATTCCTCTAGAGAAGTTATAGATAATGTTTATCTAAACATATTAGAAAATTCTAAAGATCTAACCTGATCTTTGCAGCTTAAACTGATACCATCAATATAAACCGCCACATTCAGGACATGATTCCACGCTCTATGACTGAATACCGCTCTATTGAAACGGTTACATGTTGATGAGACTTGCTGATGAGGCTGTAAACAGAGTTCCTTAACTCTCTCAATCCATCTATTAAGTATTTTTTAATATAGACAGAAATAAATAAACACTCATAGCCTTTCTTTGATATTTTAAAATGTTATGGATCCAATGTCGAATTTTCCTGGGTGAACCCAATTGGAGACACAATATTGCAGTGCGATCATTTAAAAGAATTCTTTTCGTCTTTCGAAATTGAATACATACTTTATTAAGTCTTTTTCGTTTATATTCAAATTCAGATACTGCAAAATTACATCAAACAAACAGCCCGAGCAACGCCGGGGAAATCAGCTAGTAAATGTATAAATGTATTTCTTCTTCACTGCTAAAGCTCCTCCTTGGAATGTTTACAAGATTTTATTATTAATCTTATAATTTCAGTAGATTGTTATATCTTAAAAAGATATTGAAACATACGCTACAATATATTTTAGCCTTATCTATTGTCAGTACATATATATCCGTATGGGATTCAATAGTTATTATTAGGAGTGTTAGCATAGTATAAAAGCTACTTATAAGAATGCGCCCTTGGTCTGTACGTTTATCCGGCCGGCCGTCCGTCCGCTATTTGCACGATAACTTGAAAACGAATTAACCCCAACAATCTGAGCTGGGTTATTCACTACTTGATAATCTATTGTTGCATTCGCACTTTGCTCTCGATATCTTGAAGCCAAATTTTGGCATTCATCACTTGAAACAAAACGGTGCGTGGGCGAAACCGATATAGCGCCGAGCGAAGGGACTGCTTTCTCTGCCGCCTTTCCACTATTTTTTAGCACATTTTCTATATATAGAAATGTGCTTATGTGATCGGTTTGTCCAGCTGTCCGTCCGTCCATCCGTCCGTCTGTAGACAATCCCACAATTCATTGCGTTGCATGTATTGAATTGCATGTATTGCAAATCTCACAATTCATTCAATCATGTCTTGAATTGCTGGAAGAAACGAATTATCCTCGCATTTGGTAAAACGCGTGTTGAGAACATGGGTTCGGTTCTGCGCGTGCTCTAAACATTAATGAGATAGTGTGCGTGCAGGATGCACGTGTTTGACGATTATTAAAAGGGCAGTTCGCTCCCTAAATCAAGAGAATTTTTTTATTCCTAGGGAGCTTAGCATTTATTACGATAACTTGAAAACGAATAAACTTTTTCACAGTCTGTTTTCACCAATCCATTAAAATGGGACAGAGTACGCAGAAGTACGAACGTGAGATAGCAGGAATAAGTACGTGCTCTAATAGCACGTGCTTAAATAGTACCATTATGATACCCTCTTAAACATTTCCTATAACAAGATATGGCAAGTAATATATCAAACAAATTGTCACAACATATCATGAACGAATATAAAAGAGTAACTAGTGATAGCAAGTTTCGGTCTAATGGCACGTGTACGTGCAAGGATGTCTCATGAATGAATATAACGGTATATAGTGATGTCTGAATTGTTTTTTAGTACGTGTTTTAATGGTACCAAGTGGTACCATTGGAACTTTCAATGCTAAGATATGGCATGTAATATATCAAACGACTCGTAATAACGTGCCATGAGTGAATATCACGTGTAAATAATGATCATAGTTATTGGTTTAGTAGTACGTGCCCTAATGGTGCCCTATGATACCATATGGTAACCTTGGAACTTTCAATTCTAAAACATGGCATGTAATATCAAACGACTCGTAACAACGTGCCATGAGTGACTATCACGAGAAAATAATGATAATGGTTAACAGTTTAGTAGCACGTGCCCTAAAGGTGCCCTATGGCATGATATGGTACCATTGGAAGTTTCAATTCTAACACATGGCATGTAATATATCAAACGACTCGTAACAACATGTAATGAGTGAATATCATGAGAAAATAATGATAATTGTTATTGGTTTAGTAGCACGTGCCCTAATGGTACCATTGGAACTTTCAATGCTAAGATATGGCATGTAATATATCAAACGACTCGTAATAACGTGCCATGAGTGAATATCATGAGAAAATAATGATAATCGTTTTTGGTTTAGTAGCACGTGCCCTAATGGTGCCCTATGAAACCATATGGTACCATTGGAACTTTCAATGCTAAGATATGGCATGTAATATATCAAACGACTCGTAACAAGGTGCCATGAGTGAATATCACGAGAAAATAATGATAATGGTTATTGGTTTACTAGCACGTGCCCTAATGGTGCCCTATGGTACCAAATGGTACCATTGGAAATTTTAATGCTAAGATATGGCATATAATATATCAACAGCTGGTAATAACCTGCCATGAGTGAATATCACGTGTAAATAATGATAATGGTTATTGGTTTACTAGCGCGTGCCCTAATGGTGCTCTATGATATCATATGGTACCATTGGAACTTTCAATGCTAAGATATGGCAT
The DNA here is from genome assembly GCA_023313115.1 of Rhysida immarginata. Taxonomy (NCBI): domain Eukaryota; kingdom Metazoa; phylum Arthropoda; class Chilopoda; order Scolopendromorpha; family Scolopendridae; genus Rhysida; species Rhysida immarginata. The sequence goes on along the minus strand of JAHWFO010107143.1, from coordinate 732,262 downwards.
GTAATATATCAAACAACTCGTTACAATGTGCCATGAGTGAATATCACGTGTAAATAATGATAATTGCATTGGCTTAGTAGCACGTGCCCTAATGGTGCCATATGATACCATATGGTACCATTGGAACTTTCAATGCTAAGATATAGCATGTAATATATCAAACGACTCGTAACAAGGTGCCATGAGTGAATATCACGAGAAAATAATGATAAT
>JAHWFO010107143.1:678712-706085 GCA_023313115.1 Rhysida immarginata | reverse complement strand
TGTCAGACATAGTTGTCTATAAGCAAATCTTAACTTATTCCCAGACACGATGAACCAATCGTATACGTTAGTTTTGTTCTTTTCTTTCATCCTTTGTGTTACAAAAATGGATGTCGAAGCGCCGTAGAAGCCCGAAACCGAAAGTGCCCGATAGGCTTCGTGGCGGAGCTTCGGCGCGAGACTTAAAGAAGAGTGACAGAAGGGAAAGTGGCAAGACAACGATCGAGACGTACGGAAAGGAGCGGAGCGCTCGGAAAAGCAGTAGCCAGCGTCCATGGCATCGTTCCCGTGGGATTGAAAGGAATTCGACGGTTACGAACGTCGAGAGCGACGGCGTTGGAACGAACGCACGGCGGGAGCTGAGAGACGAAGGCTCAGCGGAACGGTTATCGCTCAAGCAGCTGACAGCGAGCGAGCCAGCGAGCGGCGTCGAACCGGCAAAAGTTTCCCGAGCGCACACGGCCGAATGCATTTTGAATGTATCGCATAGGTTACCGCCCACGATACAAATCAGCCACTGTCGCAGTTTGACGAGGATTGAAATAGATACATGGACAGAGCGGAGCCACGTCGAAGAAGGTCTACACGTTTTGGAACTGTCAAAATATAAAGTTGCAGGTATTTTTCTTTCAAGCGTCTATGCTTACTTACGGGATGGAGTTGGGAAAGCAATTGAAAGAGGCGGCAGCTATTTCAAGCGCCGTTGAATTATCTAGAAATACGATTTATTCAATTGTACCTGTCAGTGAGAATTCTCCCGGGGTTTGCGTCCTTAAGCATATTTTCTAGCCTGGCAACTCTGACTCTGTTGGTGGTATTTTTTCCCGTTAAAATTTTTGTGAATATGTTACGAAGTAACGTTTGACATTTTAACTCGTATGCTTCGTTTTCTTTACTTTCTAGTATCAGAGAAGGTCTTTACCCGGCTATGGTGATTTGAAGCTATAAGCTAATCTCTAGTTATCGAATTATTAATGATAAATTATAATTCAGACTTTGTGACTCTCGTACTGTCAATATTACGTGTTGAATCACATAGTGAAGTGCTTTGTTACTGCCAGAGTTTTTGAAACCCAGGTGCTCTAATGCAAAGGGTATTAGAACACGAACTTTTTGAACACATAGACTGTGTCGTTTATTTACATAAATGAATGTGCTAATTATTCTAGGCTTAAGGTTTCTTGGTTAAGCCGGCATCCATTTTTGTAACAGGTTTTAGAATTTAACTTTATTTCTCTGCGGCCTGTTTTTCTTTTAAGCCAGGTTTAATTTGTTGGAAGTATTTTTCTAAATATTTATACTTTATTGTGCGTATGTTGTTTTTTTTTGTATTGTAATTCTTACAGAAATTTTTATCGCACGTTGCCCATGAGTGGCCATTGTTACCCTTTCAAGAAAAGGACGAAATGTCAATAATATAAGTAGTTAGTAGACATTATTGAAATATTTATCATTGGCTTAAGTTTCGTTTCCCGTAAAATTTTTACCGAACGGTTTTACCGTTCAGCTACTCAGTAGTTGAGTTTATTAAATTTTCGCTTGAAACGTGCCTACAGATTGTAGCGTCATTGTATTTAATTATCGATTTTTGTCGCACGTTGAAATTGTTTATTTCTGATTTCTATTGTTACCCTTTAAAATAAAGGATGATGTTGTAATTATTTATGGTTAATTACTTTCATAGTTTCCAAAGTAGTCTATTTCTTGGTTCTCTTTCTTCAGGTAATATTTTTATTTGTTTACAATTTGTGTGCAAATAAAACTAATTTATATTTTTACACGTACGCTACTACAATGAGTGTCTTATTTAAAAATTCCACTGCGCCAGATTTCTGACCGTGACACTTTGGAAGCTTAAAGAGAAGTTAAGTATTGGGGTTTATTGGTATTTTGAATAGTATAATCATTTTTAACAAGGAACTCGAAATCTTCTTATTAATGATTCTGTTGTTTTTATTCCCTGTTTAGGAAGAGCTCCGTACGGGGAGTTGTTCAATCAATCAAGAAGGAGAACCTCACATATTTTTGCCCGTTACAGTACTTACGTATATTAAATAATTCTTGTGGAAAAATGTTTTCTACTTTTTATTTTAGGTCCCTTTAATTATTTTGAACAGCGTGAAATAGAATCTAGAAAACTCGCTAAAAATAATCTTAAAGCTTTGAATCCTTTCAAAAATTCTTTTTTCCTTCCCTTACATAATAGATTTTTCTGCAATTTCTTAAGGTTCGCATCCAGACTTGCTAGTCTGAACAACTGCATAATGATTCTAAATAATGAATGAACTCTAAATGTTAATAAATGCACATTTCTATTTTTATTTGCGGGTTGCAAAGTTTCCTGGAATAAATTCAAAGAAACGTTTGTTTTAATAAGACTTTCAGAGAAAGTGAAAATTTAAACATTGTATGTTTATTCTTATATATCCCTCGGTTATTTATACATTGAACGCCAACACAGGCTGTGCTTATTGAAGTTTTAAAACATAAATATTTCTGTTTACTTAAAATTTCAGATTCCTTTTCAGTTCAACTTGAATAACCCAATAGACTGCTTTATCAATATTAACATTTTATTAGAATAAACAGTTGTGCTGAATGTTAAACGAAACTAGTTGCTCGTTGATATTGATGCAGGATAAATATCATTACATTTGCTCAAACAATAAATTTTAATAAACTGTTTATTCAAAAAGGAAAACCTCTAATCCACAAGGAGAAAAAAGGAAATACCGGACACGTATTTCGTATATCAGTTAGCCATCTTCAGGGTGAAAGACTTTTTTAGTTTATACCTTGTAGACATTACAACAAATCCATGGTTATGTGATAAAAGGAGACCGACAATCCAACATTGAAGTGTACAGTTGTTCAGATGGGACGGAAGCATTACTTTCACGAGGCTCACACTTCCAGAATAAATTCCAAAGGAAATACAGTGATAAAAGAGTAAAATCGACAATCGATCAGTGTAGTGAAAAAAAGTAGCACGAATGTTCCAGGAGCCAAGCTCAGTTTACACGCTCTCCCAAAAAATAAACCAAATGAGGTACTGTACACTGAAATGGGAAAAAAGCCTGATGAACCTCTTAAGTCATCCACAGAGGAGTCCCTTCATGTTTGGGACGAGAATCAGATCGCAGATGACAAATAGCGGACCTAAAAAACTATTATCTAGGAGATCCAGGATGCATGATTAGTGCATGTAAACGGGTGCTATTATTATTCATGATTTACCATTTTGGGCAGCATGTTCCTGAGAAGTGTTTGGACATAAGAACCAATATGGGTCATCCCCAGAACCTCATAGATACTAAGGTTGTTGGCAATTCTTCTGTCAAGTTGGGCAATAGACCGGAGGGTAATATAAAAAAAAGGAGTACTTGAAGACGACAACGTAGGAGGTACTAAAAGGTATTGGCTTTAACACTAGAACTGAATAAATGGAAAGCCTGGAAATGAATTAGAAAACGTGCTGGGATAGGACAAGAACGAGGACAACAAATGGGAGGTGATAAATGGGTAGCGAGAAAAATGCGATGAGATAACAGATACAGAATCAAAATGACAGAAATTTTTAAAGAGGTTAGAAATGTTACAGTCGAAGTCGCATATAAGCGTCCGGATCAAATGCAACTCCCCAACGGCGCTTCCACAAGCAGGTCCGACTGCAACCAAAAAATGCAGTGACGGACATAAAAATGAACATAAAAGAAGAAAATAAATCTATATATATAAAAGGCAATGTAAGTATGTTTGTCCGGTTTTAAAAGGCAACTTAAAAGTAAGCTATAAAGTTAAAATTTAACACACAGCCGTGTAATACAACCACAATGATAGAAAAAATCTAAAACTGGAGAGAAGTCTCTCAAAAGCATAGAAATTAATAATATTTACATTACATATATGACTTAGACTTGATTTATATTCATTTGCTTGCATGTGTGAACAATCAGCCCGTGGTGTTTGTGTCAACAATCGACTGTTCGTGTTTAGGCTATATGTTGCGTCAACAATGGTTGATTGTAAAATCATGTGGTTGACATTACCCTATACATTGATTGTTGCAACTGTAGGCAACGTTGCTAAGCGAGGCTGCTTAGGCTTACTTGCTTATGCTTTTATCATCGAACAATTTAAACTTCAGCGTTTGTCAGAGCTGTTTACCATAAATTAAATGGGGTATCTGTTCCTTCTCTGTAAGGGGTTCGGAATCCATCACTGTTCCTTTTCTTTTTTGTATTGTATGTGGCAAGGTTTTCTTTCTTCAACTCTAGGTATATAGCTCTCTTACCATTATTATTTTTGAAATATTTTTTCTCCCTTTCTTCCTTTTGAAAGATACTTAATTTTTCGTATTTTTATTTTTTTTAAATATATTTATCTTTAATTGAATACGTTACTGTCCGTTACTTTAGTATTTTTCTTCCGTTACACGCTATTTTTCTTTCGTAGTTGTTGTTCTAATCAAATCAAAAATTTAATAGTTATGTAAACTTTTGCAACTTAGCTCTTTGGTTCCTTTTGATATTTTTACAGGATATTTAGTTGTGTTTTTTGTCCGTTGAACTCATTTTATTTTTCCCTTTGAATAAACTTTTTATCCTTTTTCATAATTTTCTTCGTTGTTTCATAATTTTCGTTCTTATTATTATTTTTCTCCTTCTTACTTGCCCTTTGCTTCAAAAATGAAAGGAGATATTTTACCATTGCCCAAATCTGCAATGGATGAGTTGACAAACAATGAATATTTGTCAACAGACCATATAGGCAAATTTAATGAGATATTAAGTGCACACACAGATTTTCGACCGCAAGAGATGTTATTAATGTGGGATCATAATCTTCCGGGTGTCATTCCGATTCCACCAAACCAAAAACACATATAAATTCTGAAGCTATAGAACAAGTCACTCATTAGATGTGTACCTATTATGATGGTAATATAATTTATGTGTATGATAGCTTAAACGCCAATAAAAAATTTAATATAACATTTTATTTATTGTTTATTTCCGTACAAACCTCCTATTGTTTACGTGGATGTTCAGCAACAACAAAACGGCGCAGACTGTGGTGTTTTCTCCATTGCATTTGCAGTTTCTATTGCTCTGGGTATTAACCCAATTGATCAAAACTTTGACATAAGTTTAATGCGAGATCACTTAAAACGGATTTTTGATAAGAAACAATTACTTCCATTTCCGCTAAGCAATAAATCTCTTCCCGTATTAAAAATATCGAGGTAGGCCAATGAAAACCCCTAGAGGTAAACAGAAATTTCATAAAAATGAAGCGTCCCGAAAGCGTTTGGAAAGGTCTTTAGAAACTACAGAAAAAACTCAAAAATGGTTAAATGAAAGTCGTAATGGAGCTTTTCGCAATAGAATTGCTGAATCTCAGGAGGATAGGGACAATAGAATGGAAAAAATGCGTGTAACAGCTAAACGAAGACTATTGCACGAAACGCAAAAAGGAAGGGACGCAAGATTGGAAATTATACGATCATCTGTAGCGTCGATGGGGTCACTTCCTTGGGAATGCAAAGAAAATTCTGCTTTTATATACAACCCATCCATACAGTAGAAGCTGACAAAAAAATAGCGATTGGATCCATGTCAGTAATATGTTGTCATTGTAAAGCTTTAAAACAGAAAGGAGAGAGTTCGGGTATGTGCTGTAATAATGGTAAAGTTAAGCTAGAACCTTTGAAAGAACCCCCTCAACCACTTATAGGCTTTTAATTGGCACAGATTCTAGAACAAAGATGTTCCTTTTTTTGTTAAGAAATTACAATAATGCTTTTCAAATGACTTCGTTTGGTGCCACAAATATTGTATCCAAGGGTAATTACACGCCTACTTTTGAAATCCAAGGACAGGTTTACCACTCAGTTGGTTCACTTCTTCCAGAAGAAAATGCAGAGCCTAAATATCTCCAGTTATATTTTATGGGCGACGACAAAATCGAGGCAAGATTAAGATGTAACAGTTTCATCAAACTTAATTCAGGTCTTGTGCACGAGTTACAAGAGATGTTACACGCGAACAACAGCTACGTTAAAAGTTTTAAAATGGCACTAGAACAGGTTACCGATAAGAAAATTGCCAATTTCAAGGTTATAATTCACGCAGATAAAGTACCCTCACGGAATCATAAGGGACGTCACAACGCATCTATCAATAATGAAGTTGCTGTATTATTAGTGGGCGAAGATTTTCAAAAGAGAGATATTAATTTGCATTCAAAATGTAACCAACTGCAACGAATATCTGAAATTCACAAATCTTATGATGCTCTTCAATACCCTCAACCGTTTCCATATGGAGAAGATGGTTATCACCCCAACATAAAACAAATTTATTCACCAAAAACAGTGTCCGCAATGAATTTTTATGCATATCGCATTATGGCAAGAGAAAATGAAATTAACTTCTTACGTTATTTCCGCCAACTCTATAATCAATATTTAGTTGACATGTATGCAAAAATAGAGCCAGACTATCTTTCCTTCATCCGGACCAATCAAAAAAAACTTAGAGTAGACAAGTACATTCATCTTAAGGACGCAATAAACAGCGATGGAGATATTAAAAATTTGGGCCAATTAGTAATTTTACCATCATCTTTTACAGGAGGTCCGCGATATATGCACGAAGAGACTCAGGATGCTATGGCATATGTAAGGAAACACGGTAGACCAGATTTATTCATCACTTTCACAACTAACCCAAAATGGCCAGAAATAAGTGATAATCTATTATAAAACAGGCATGATATTATCAGCAGAGTTTTTAACTTTAAGGTCCAAAAGTTAATGAATTTGTTAACAAAAGGAAAGATATTTGGCACAACTTTGTGCTATATGTATTCCATTGAATGGCAAAAACGCGGCTTGCCTCATGTGCACATATTACTATGGCTGGAAAAGAAAATTACTCCAAACTAAATAGATTCTATCATTTGTGCGGAATTTCCAGACAAACATAAAGACTCATTGTTGTTTTCTATCATCAAATCCAATATGGTTCATGGTCCATGTGGTTTAATAAATCCCAAATCCCCTTGCATGACAGATGGTCAGTGTTCATAGAAATATCCTAGACTTTTTGTAAGTGAGACAGTAACTGGAAAAGGCGGATATCCTACATATAAACGTCGTTGCACCTGGAGAGGGAGGTTTAGTTGCCGAAATTAAAGTAGGTACAAAGAATGTAACTATTGACAATCGGTGAGTTGTACCATATTGTCCTCTTTTATGGAAAAAGTTCAAGGCTCACATTATTGTTGAATTTTGCAATTCCGTTAAATCTATAAAATATATCTGTAAGAATGTGAACAAAGGAACTAATCAAGCAACGTTTGCTGTCGTTAATAAAGGAAAATGATTAAGTATACCGATACCAAACAGGGCGTTATATAAGTTCGTCTGAAGCCGCTTGGAGGATTTTATCATTTTCAATTCATGAAAGGTATCTTCCTATTGAACATTTAGCTGTTCATTTAGAAAATGGTCAGCGTGTTTATTTTACGGCAAGCAACATTTCAGGTCGAATCAATGAACCACCCGTTACTACCCTTACGGCAGTTTTTGAATTATATATGAGGGACGACTTTGCTAGGACTTTGCTGTATCAGGAAGTACCATCTTATTATACATGGAATGGTAAAACCTTTCAAAGAAGAAAGCAAGGCTCGCCAGTAGATGGATTTTCTGAAATTAGAAAAAGTAGTGCTCTTGGTCGCGTATATGCTATTCACCCAAAAAATGCAGAATGTTATTATTTACGTCTCCTGTTACATAATGTAAGAGGACCCATATCTTTCAATCGACTAAAATAGGTTGATGGAAAACAGTATCTAACTTTTCAGGCGGCATGCCAAGCTTTAGGTCTGATAGAAGACGACTCCCACTGGAGTACAGCTTTGGAAGAAGCCTTTTTATCAGATTTACCACCAGCGTTAAGAGATTTGTTTGCAGTGATATTAGCTTTTTGTAATCTGGCAGATCCGTTAAGTATATGGGAAAAATTTAAAAACAGTTTAACAAAAGATATATACTGTAGAGAGAAAAGGCTATTTCCTGACCTTTACATAACATACAATGATATTATGTATAATGAAGTATTAATAAAGCTTGAAAACCAGATGAAGTCTATAAGTGGAAAAGGTCTTAAAGAATAAGGTCTGCCTACACGGCAACGTCTTACTGATATTGCATTTAATATCGAGTACACTAAAGAGACACCTTATGATATAAACACTCTCCCAATCTTTTGTAAAAAATAATGAAAAACTTTTAGTGAAGGATCAAAAAAACGTTTACAACGAAATACTAGAAAATATCAACAAGAGACAAGAGAAAACATTCTTTCTAGATGCGCCAGGGGGAACGGGTAAAACTTTTTTAATAAACTTATTATTAGCTAAAATTCGATCAAATCATAATATCTCAATAGCTGTAGCATCCTCTCGCATTGCTGCCACTTTATTAGAAGGGGGGAAAACCGCTCTTACAGCTTTTAAATTGCCATTAATCTAACATACACTTAAGTTCCTGTGTGTAATATCAAAAAAGGAACTTCACTTGCACAACTTTTAAAAGACTGTATAATTATTATTTGGGATGAGTTTACTATGTCCCACAAAGAGGGAATAGAAGCTCTAGACAGAACACTGAAAGACATAAGAGGCAAAAATAATTTAATGGGTGGAGTAACTGTTGTGTTTTCAGGAGACTTCAGGCAGACCCTTCCCATAGTAGCAAGAGGTACCAGGCCCGATGAGGTGAGAGCATCCATAAAATCGTCCTTTATGTGGAGTAAAATAAATAAATTAACTCTTACTGTTAATATGAGGGTTCACTTGAAAGGAAACTGTTTAGCTGGTGCATTTTCAAAATTACTTTTGGAAATAGGCAATGGACAAATAAAAGAGACATCCAATGGAACCTTGGAAACTTAATCAAGTCTCTAGAAGAACTGGTCGAAAAAATTTATCCTGACATAATAAATTTCCACAAAAAAGCAAATTCATGGTTATGTGAAAGATCCATACTTACTCCTATGCTGCCGATGAAATTAATAATTATCTGCTTAACAAATTACACGATGATACAAAAACCTTTTTTTCTATCGATTCTGTTTTAGATCATCAGGAGGCAATTTATTATCCAGTAGAATTTTTGAATTCTTTTAATCCTCCCGGAATGCCTTCACATAAATTGTGTCTTAAAATTGGTGCCCCAATAATGCTCTTGAGAAACCTAAGTGCTCCGAAACTATGCAACGGTACCCGTTTGAGAGTTGTTGCATTGCAGCCAAATATTATCGAGGCCTCTATACTAACTGGTTGTGGAAAAGGTGAAAAAGTATTTATCCCTCGGATTCCATTAATCTCAAATGACTATCCTTTCGAATTTACAAGACTTCAGTTCCCGATCAGAGCATGTTTTGCTTTAACTATAAATAAGGCGCAAGGGCAAACATTTTCGATTGCTGGGATTGATCTGCGCACGCCTTGCTTTTCGCACGGCCAATTTTCGAGAGTCCCTGGATAATTTATACATTTTGGCGCCTACAGGACAAACGAAAAACATTGTTTATAAAGAAGCATTAATGTAATGCACATATTACAAGATGCATTATTAGTTGCATTCAAATGATTAACAATAGTCTTAACATTTGGAATACTAAATTTTTTAGCAGCATGGCATCACAATTTTTATTTAATTCTGCCCACTTAACTGAAGTTCAGCATCTTTTTCAATAAACCTGATTGTGCTGCGAAGCGTACGGGCCCTGCTAGTGTATATTAAAATTTTATAGGTAATTCATAAATTATGTGATGATGAAGGGAGGAAGGCGTTTTGGGCAGCGTTTAACCATAGTTCATTTTTAGACTATGGTTAGTTCATAGTCTAAAAATGAACTATGGTTACGCAGCATTACAGAAGGATAGGAAGGGGCACAGGAACGCTTCTTTCCAGATTTATTTGAGACTAAGTCCTGGGTATTTAAACAAACAGATCCAAAAAAACAGAATATTTAACCTTTCCCGCCTGAATTAGTTTATTTTAACTTTTAAACTTTTTATTTAAGTATAAAATTACTGTTAACACGACACGCAAAATCTATGTACGAGTTTTATAACTATTACAGATATGAAATCCTTTATCGGAAATTTTATAAAAATCGCATTTTTGGGGGAGTAGAGTGTCCGTTATAAAGGGTGATTATGGTAAAGTTTATTGTAGTGTAAGTAAAAATTTTGCATAACCTAGGCTTATTAGGGAGTGGTAAAAATACGGAGCATTTATTATATGGAGCATAATTCAGTAGAATAGTCTTTTCGTACCTGCCGGATTTTCGTTTTAAAAGTAAAAAATCAATCAGCAGTTGTCGTTATAAAAATAATTTTCGTTTTTATTTCCAGTGACCTCTAAAGCAAATACAACCAAGTAAAAATTTTCCGTTGAAACTTTTGCATTAATAATGGAAAAATATTTATTTCATCAGGTTAAATGATTTACCGTTGACGAATTTTTTTGACTTTAACTGTACGATTCTCGTCTATAATTCACGGAGCACTTTAAATGTCTAATTTCCATAATTTTATTCTTCATAAAGTTTTCATGATAAACATCATAAGTGCATTTGTTCGTGTTTATTAGAACTAATTTAATATTTATATGTTTCTTTACTGCTATCGTAAAATAAATTTTTCTACTGAAACAATCTACTGAAAATTACCTTGAACATGAACTAAATAAAATAATATAATTACATGGTGTTCATTTGTGTAGTAAAACTAATTTATTAAAAACTTAATTTTCACTAAAGAGAATAATTTACCTTTTTATTTCTTTCTTTCCTTACAGAGAACATTATAACCTAAATACATTAAATTATCAAAAATGTTCAGGCATAGCAAATACCGTAAAAGCTCGATTTGAGGCCCGGGCTTCTATTTGTAAAATCGTTCTTGACCATCAGCTATTAATCGAAACAGGGTTTTATATAAGACTCAGCATTAAGAAAAATTCCAAAAAATACCACTAAATTTTGACATTTATAAAGAGAAAATTTTTAAAATTTACATCATATAAACTGCAGAAATTTGCTAGTAGATATTATTGTCTTCTGTTTCGGAGTCGCTTGAGATGACTGCTTCATTATTTATCATTATTCTTCTTCTTGTTATTATAAAAATGGCTTTTACAGTTTAAAGTTTACATCATAACATTTTCTTTTCCCAGAATCCATTTTAATTACGTCTTCCCACAAATAGGGGACACAGCGTATTATTTCCAAGACGTAAAATAGCGACGATATTACCACTCATCCGGTTGCCATGACAACCGCTTGTTTGTTTAAATGAAATGGCAGACAGCGATGTGTCGACCAAACTGGAACAACGAATAATCATCAAGTTTCTCTACAAGGAAGGTGTGAAAGCATCTGAAATTCACCAGCGACTTGAAAGACAGTTCAACGAGTCATGTTTGTCTCGGTCATCCGTCTTTGCTTCGTGCCAAAAGCTTGCAGAAGGGCGAGAACTCACCAGTAATGAACCTCATAAGACAAGTCCAGCAACTGCTGTCAATAACGGCATCATCGCATGAAAAAATGAGCTGATAACGGACAACAGGCGGATTCATGTTCGAGAATTGGCTTCAATACTGAACATCAGCACTGGCAGTGTGGAGACCATCATCCACGATAAGCTGAAATTCAACAAGATTTGTTCCAAATGGGTCCCTAAGTAACTCGCCGAGGATCACAAAACCATCCGCGTGGAAATCTGTTCCATGCTTCTGCAGCGATATGACAGGGAAGGTGACAACTTTCTAAGGCGTGTTGCGACTACCGACGAGACATGGATTCATCAGTATACTCCTGAAAATAAGCGTACGAGCAGGGAGTGGCGACACAGTGACTCACCAGGACCCAAGAAATTTAAGATGACACCGTCGGCCACGAAAGTAATGGCGACTTTATTCTGGGACATTAAGGGTATCATTCATGTCGATTTTCTGGAAGAACGTCGAACCATAAATGCACCCTATTACTGTGACATTTTGAGGACGCACGTGAAGCCGGCACTAAGGAAAAAGCGACCAGGATTCCTTACCAGTGGTGTTTGTTTTCTGCAAGATAATGCTAGAACACACACACACACACTCAAACTGATTGTGGACACACTGACTCAAATGGGTCATCTTACCACATTCTCCATACAACCCGGATCTCTCCCTTTGCGACTATCACTTTTTTGGACCATTAAAAGAGATCTTGGGAGGGCAGAGGTTCGTCTCCAATGAGGAAGTGAAAAAGGCTGTCCTGACGTGGTTTCGACATCAACTTAAAGATGCTCCCAGAACGCTGGAAAAAATGTGTACAGAAGCAAGGAGAGTTCTTTGAAAAATAACTTGCGTATGTAGGTTTTTTTTGTAGTTTCCTGATTTAAAAAAAATAAAGTCCAGGTCAAATTTGAACGCCCCTCGTATTTTTAAGACGGTGGGGAGTATTGCATTATAATTATTTTAGAAAAAACATTTCTGCTTACCCAATTTTAACTCCACTGGTAATCAACATTAACTAACACATACTTTTACAAAAAATGAATTTAAAGTGGAAAAGTGGTAAATCAGACTTCGTCTCTGTCTACAAATATCCACAGATCAAGATTAGTCAATTATATTTATTTTTATATAATTTTTGTGATATTTCATTTCGTCAGTCCACTCAACACAAGCAGCTTATCACAATCAAACCATCACATTCACTTCGTTCCAGGATCGTTTTGTCACTCAATCTCACTGGACACATTCAGCTCGTCACATTCGATTCATCCCGGAATCGTTTCGTCACTAAGTAAAATCGGCACATTCTGTTCGACACACGTTTTGTCATATCATTCTTTCACTCATATTTTTTCATAAATTAATTTGAAACTTTGGCTACATTTGATTAATTTTTTTATACTGAGACAGATGAAAAGATAGATTAAAAAATAAATTACCGCAATAGTAATATAGTAATTATCGCAATTAAATATAACTACGAGGGTTCCTCTAATAGTAATGCACAATATTTTTTAAATTTATTTTTTATTCTACGCCCTTAAAACCTATGGAGGTCATAGATATATCCTTTAAGAATAACATGTAATTTTTCCACATAATCCCCCGTCCCTTTCAACTACCTTACACCTCCTTGGAACGAGGGGGCGTATTACCCTTTCATAAATACTGCTGAATTTCCATACATCTTTTTCAACTTTTTGTGAATGTTTCCCACTGTCTCATTCTCACAGCAAATGAACTCGATCATAGCACGTTGCTTCTGACGAATGTCCAGTACAGCAGCCATCTTGAAGGAGTGCTATCATGCCGCCACTCACGGGAACGACTTAAATTACATTTGAATATAAGCGGGAAATATGTATCTAGGAACTCCATAAAATGCAAAAGTGTAGAATACAAAATAAATTTAAAAAAAAATTGTGCATTACTTTTGGAGTGACCCTTGTATATTTTATTAAATTTAGATTGTCACCCTAGAAAAATGCGATTAGGAAAAAACGCAGAAATGAGATGAAGAGCATGAGCGTGTAGATTGTCATCAGAAGCGTTTCATAATGGCGATATCTCGATAATCGTAGGACTTATACAGTACTAGTTAATTTCCTCTTTTTGACCTAGCACCTCTTTCAATACCATTTTGTATTAAAACCATCCGATGACAAAATGATTCTCGGACGAATTGAATGTGTCAAGTCGACTGAATGACAACACGATCCTGGGACGAAGTGAACGTGATGGATTGAATCATGAGCTGCATATGTCGAGTGGACTAAGAGACAAAACGATCTTGTGATGAAGTGAATGTGACCGCTTGAATGTTACATAAGTAGCTATGACGAAATAAAGTGTGACGAAACGATTAAAAATCTTTTTATTAAAGAAACACTTATAGGAATCCTATATAGTTTAGAAATACACTATTTTCTATTAAATGTAACCGATAACATATTCTGTCCTTGGGTGGGGGGATATAGTGTAGAATAGCTCACTTTTTACCTAGGGGTATAAACAGGCCTAGCCTAAAATAACCCCGGATATACTCTGGGCGAGGGCTATACTTTGGGCTGTTGCAGGTATTGCCGGGCACAACGTACTTGTATTAAAACATAATTAAAAATAATTATGTGGATAGTAGTAAATAACAATGTGAAAATCAAAATAAACTCTTTAACCACAACTAAATAGGAAATGAAAAGATACGACCTGGTACTGGAAACGCTTTTCGAAAGTTTTGCTCCAGAGTCATTTGAGTATGCTGCGATTTAGTCTACGTCACCCCTGGATATTATTCTTTTAAATCCAAGAGAAGTCCGCATTCAACATTGGTCATACACGGTTATGGTGATTGTGCAGTCCTTCCCTCCCTTTTCTTTCGCTCTGTGTATTTACACATGATAGCTTTTTCTCGTGGAGCTGATGTTTGGTTCCATATTTTAGTTTTTTTGTAATATTCATAGATTTTGCCCTCTGAATATTTAATTAAGCCTCTCTTCTTGTTTAGGGCTTGGCTATTCAGCGGGAGACCTTTGACCTTGTTGGGGGTGGTTTTCCCCTTTGCTGAATAGCCTTTCGTTGCCATGTATGGGTTTTATGACCCTTTTCCGCTCTCGGACAGAAGAATCAGCTTAATTAGCGCGTTTTTCTGAGTTTCGACCTTTGTGAGAGAGTGACTCTTTCTTGGATCGGACGACCCGGAATTCGACGGGTTTGGCTGTCAATTGATTGGTTGATTGACTTGTGTCGGCTTCTTTATGAAGTTTTAGACAGATTTTCTCTCCGAGTTTTGGAGAGGCAGATTGCGACTGGCCGGCCAGTGCAGCAGGTCGTGAGACCTCGCTCGTTGGTCGGGCAGAGATTGTCGCTGGGCGACCGCTGGTGCGAGATCGGACCTCGTAATTGGTCGTTCGCCGATGGTCCTACGGCTTCGAGCCTTGTCGTAGACGGATGGGTTCCCAGTCTCGTTCGGCATTGTTTGGGTGCGGCTTTGCTTGACATCTGGTCGATCCCCTCTCTGTCTCCTTGGTCTCCGCCGTCGCTTTTTTTCACGCCGGGTCCTCGCTGACTTTCTCCGTCTCATCAGCTGTTCCAGAGAATCATCGTAGCTCCGTCGGTAAGCTGAGATTATCGTAGGCAAGTTCGTACCGATTTACGTTTTACGGTCGTGCTTTGCTGTTTTTACTCGCTTAACCGTTCTCCGTCTTCTTCTCAGTTTCCTACTTTATATCCCTGTTACCCAATCCAACTTTCACTCTGTCTAATAAAGGCGTTATCTATGGCCCAGTCAGTTTTCTTTCTCTTTCTCTATTCACGAGAGTGTCCAGCCAGCAGTACTCTGAGGATGATTGTTGCCCTGTGTTAGGTAGTGTAATTGTAGGTAACATTTTATTTTTTGCTTTGTGGGTTAAAAACTGTGTTTCTGTTATATTGTTGCTTCTTTTCTTTTTTTTATTGATTGCTTTGTTGTTGATTGTTATTTACTTTTGTTATTTTGCTTTTTTTTTTAAACTGTGTTGTTTTGCTTTTTAATGCTTTTTTATTTGGTGCGTTATTTACTTTAAGTCTTGTTTTAACCTTTTTTTTTTTGGCGTTTTTTGCTCTTTCTTGTCCTTCATTGCGAGTTTGGTAGTGGTTCAACCTCCTGAATTCCACTATACAACTTTACCATCCTTAACACAACGCAAATTCAGGATCGTTGAATCGTTCGCCAAAATCGTAGTGGTTCCCTTTTCCCCGTTTCCCACTTAACTGACGTGGTGCCGTGCCAGCCAGGATATGAGGTTTTCATTCCTGATCGTTGCGGCACCGTCATCCATATACACGGTTCAACCCTCAAAAGGTTCTTCTCATCTTTGAAGTTGCACAAATTTCATCTTTGAAGTTAACACAGGAAAATACATCACCGCTATCATCACTAATTGTCTAATAAATAGGCAAGCTCATGTCATGGTGCCAACAACAGACAAACATGATGAGGAGACCAAGACCCATCTCCGGCTATGATCGTGCCAACACAAAAAAAAAAACAATAATATCTGACAAACATTGATATTATCTGCTCTTGTAAAAGGCAGGATAGACAATAATATCGTTAATTAAATTGTCAACTTTAAATAACAAAACTATCAGGATATTTCTCTAATATTCTAATTGCCTTTAGAGAATTATCCTTTTTGCTTTGATAAAGGATAGTCTCTATCCGAAACGTCAGCTTTTTATTTGATTTTATATTTCTAGTTTTATTTTGATTTTACTTATTATTTATTAATTATTTTGTTAATTGTTAATTATTATTTTATTTTTCATTTTTATTTAATAACTATTATTTATAATTTTGATAACTAATTCTTCAATTAGATTATTCATACAGTAATGTTGAATTTTAGAAAATGAATGATGTTACACATGGAAAATTTAAAATATTTTAACTACACCACATAAAGTGTTTTGCTTTAACCACACATGTTAAAGATGATATCCCTGATAGCTATTATCTTCCACCTCCGTCCTGACGTTTGAGAAGAAACCAACAATATGATCCACCAGCTGAATTAATAAAATGATTTCCCTGGTATGGCGCTGGAGCACTCTTCTTAATACTAAATCGATAAACAAAAATTGAATAAAGGATGGATAAGTAATAGCTAACTACTCCTATTCAATCCGCAATTTCATAACTTAGTCCAAATACACTTCTTAATATGAATTGAGTGTAGGTAAGTATATTAAAGTCTATCAATACTGATGAACAATTAGTATCTTCTTAATACTTGTAATTTGCAATTAATCTATAACTCTTTCATAGCGTAATAGCTACTAAGTTATTTCCAAAGACTAAATTCTTCCAAGTAAAATTTAAACATGCTTCGTTATAGCGCGAGCAACTTGAATTTTAATGTTTTTAAATTTTACGCTCACAAAAATTCTATTCGGCATGTGAGATAGCTGAAACTCTTTGTAAATGCAGATGTGCTACCAATCCAGTGGGATAAATTTTCTTCCACGTTAGTAATAGAAATTCTTGCTTACTTGAATTCGACGTGGTGGACTCATACCAGAACCTCATTTCAACGCCTGTGAGTGGAGAATAGGATGGATCCATAATGCGGCGATAGGGACCCGGCAACCCGTTGACAACGCATATTTTCGACTTTCCGTCCTCGTGGAAATTTCTGCATGCGTTGCAAAACGTATTCTCCTGCTGCCTTTCTTCTTCACCATCCACCATTGGAGCGAGTTTATTTTCTATTCCTATACCGCTTCCATCACTATCAAAATTGTCCACATCCTTCAGTCGAACTTCTTCCTTCAACCAATTCAACGGTTCTGACCAAGATCAGTAAAAGTAAGGTCTGCTCACGCGCAGGTGGGCGTCACCGCAAGTGATGTCACAGGCACCCATTCGCCTTGCTTCGTATGTTGTTTATATTATTAAGCCCCGAGTAAATCACAAAATCAAGCCAAAAATTACTGGTTTTTTTATTTTTTAATTACCACATTGCGCTGTAAGTAATCAAAAACAATCAAAGAAAACTATAGAATTAAATCTTAGTAATTTTTTTCATTTTCTTTATTTTTTTCCTATTTATTTCAGATAGCTTTCTATTGAATTCCTTAATTCTGATGTTAGTTCTTATCAAAACAAGCTTTTTAATAACTTCAAATGAGATGTCCGTTCTGTTTAAGGCTGAATAAGCTGAATTTGCATTTTTATCAATAGATTAACCAAGAAAGGTTTCAAAAATTGGATTTCACTGGAAAAATGTTGATAGGGCTAACTTTGTCAATATGGCCAGATTTTGAGATGGAATTGCACTTTTGGTTAACAGCAGTTTCACTTTCATCATGTTGTGCTTCATTAGATTTTGGTAATCTACATCCACAAAATGGGCAGAGCATATCCTAAATGAAATAGTTAGAAATCACATTTACTATGCAAGTAGTGTACAAAGATAAATGAAATAATAAAATGCTTTATCTCGTTTTAAGTTCATTTTAACACAACGTCTGAATAAATGCAGCCAATGTTTAATTCTGGTTTTATCATTCGGAAATCTGAAAAAATACTTTTTAGGTGTTTTTTTGTAGTCCCCTGACGATTACTGTATCCGTCAATTGGACAAACAGGCATTGTTTAACTAATCAAATGAAAAAAACAACTTGATGAGATATTATCAACTTGATTTTGTTATTTTCTTGGGACTTCACAATGTAAACACATACGAAGCAAGGCGGATGGGTGCCTGTTACGTCATGCGCAGTAAAAGTCGACTTTTAAAACCAAAATGAGCAGACCTTACTTTTACTGACCTCTCTCCTTTCTTTTTCACTTGCCACGTCACCTCTGTCTTCTTTCCGGAAATTTCGTCATCTTCCCCATTCTGTTCGCTCTTCGAATGTTCTCCTTCTCTTCTCCCACTTTACTGTCTACGTCACTTTTCTCACATTTCCTTACGTCATACTTCATCACATTCTCCCTGCTTTGATAAAAAAAAAACTCTTGAAATAAAATGTTCTCTCCGAGAATGACGTAACAGGTACATTCCTGGTGATCGTCCAGCAGTAATCCGCCAACATATATGGGTACCATTTCCCCTGGTATCGTTTTTCCATTGCTGAAATCTCCTGATGAACCGTTCTCCATGCTCGTCGCTAATAGCACCCAAATTTTCCGGGAAAAAGTCCAGATGTGAGTGTAAAAAATGAAGCTTAAGAGACATATGGCACCCCATATTCTGATAGGCCTTCAAAATTCTCAGCCTTGTTGTTACCCAGAAAGTTCTCAGCAACGTTTTTGAACGCGCTCCATGCTTCGTTTTCTGTCCTTCCAATAAATTGCTGAATTGATCATTCTTGAGTAGCTGACGGATTTGGGGCCCAACAAAAATACCTTCTTTTATCTTTGCTTCAGAAACACGAGGAAACATTTCTTGAAGACATTTGAAAAGCTCGCCAGTTATATCGAGCGCTTTGACGAAATTTTTCATTAGTCCTAGCTTTATGTGGAGTGGTGGTAACTGAATATCTTTTGGATCGACAAGTGGAAAGTTTCGCACGTTCTTCATTCCAAACTCTAGGCACTGCCTTGGAGGCCAATACTTCTGCATGTAGTGCTTGCTAGTTGCGCGGTTATCACATTCACAAAGGAAGCAACAATACTTAGTATAACCCAGCTGCATTCCAAGCAGGAGTGCTACCACCTTTAAGTGGCCGCAAATTTTCCATTTATGCTCAGAGTATTGGATGCATTTTAAGATCAACTCCATCGATTCATATGATTCCTTCATGAAAGCAGCGTGGCAAAGTGGAACGGAACTGATTTCGTTGCCGTTATGAAGCAGTACACCTTTCAAGCTGAGTTTTGATGCATCAATGAACAGCTTCCATTGTTCCGGATTATGCTCAATTCCAAGCGCAGACATTAAGCCATTAACTTTTTGCAGAAACACACCCCAGATTCCATTTCGAAGTATTGAATGAGATGTTTATGACGATTGCGGTATGCAGAAACTCTGATGTTGGGATCGAGCAGCTTCCAGCCTTGAAGCCTGGATCTTAGAAGCTCTGCTTTAGATTTGCTAAGGTTAAGGTCACGTACGAGATCGTCTAACTCCTTTTGTGTGATGAGATCATACGATTCGGTACCAGCAATAGTAAAGTCCTCGTCACACGCATCCATGGATTCCTCCATAGGTTCTGATGAAGCGCAAGCTTCTTCATCATCATCAATACTCCATTCAGCAGAGAGCTGTGAAACTGGCAATTCTGGGCCATGGAGAACTGGCCGAATAGCTGATGGTAAGTTTATATTAGGGCAAATCAACGATTTCCTCTTTTTCATGGTCATTCCTTGCAGTTTAGGTGTCATGCAAAGTAGCAATCATTTGGATGTTCTCTTGGCTCACGCCACATCATGGGCACCACAAAGGGCATTGAAGCCCTCTTACCATTTAGCCACTGACGCAAGTTCATCGCACAAGTATTGCAGCAAAAGTGTAGAGTCCAAGGTTTATCTTGATCGCCTATCTTGCAACCAAAATACAGTTCGTAGGCCTTACAAACATCGTTCGTCATTCTTCTTTCTGCGAACAAAAAACGTCTCCGCATACAGAGCAAAAATAGTCAGCGTTATTAACACACGTGCGTGGCATCTTGCCGCTTTCAACAGACTGGCGGTTTCCTTGACGCGTATTGCTGATGTAGACTCCAGAATGGAGCAGAATAGATGATGCAGTCGCTCGAGAAAACATGCTAGGGAAGATGAAATGACAAAAAATGATGATGCAATATGATATCTAACATTACATCGCATCATTTCTGTTTTAAAGTATGTAATGTCTACATATATGTAATGTAAATATTCATAATGTAAATAAAAATTTAGAATCAATCAAGAATTTTCATTTACATTTTGTAATCAGCATACTGGAATTAGTTTAAAAAAAAGTTAACATTATTTAGGAAGCAAATTGACTAGGGTTATTGATCAATGTCAAACTTGCTCAAACTTATCATTTATAAGGTGCGCCAATTGCTACTTTACATACTGCTTTTCTCACTCTGTTTCTAATCTTCACAACTGTTGTAACCAGTAAATTTCATTTAATTGTTTTTTTCTCAACCTTTTTGTCATTATCAATAAACCTGTATTAGGCTAATGCTCGAAAAGTTTAGGTGTACTATACCGATCACGATATATTATATTGCGCTATCGGAAATGTTGATTGATTGCTCACTCTTAGAATGTTCAGTTGTCCGCGTTGTAAGATTTGGAAAACAAAAGATTCTGCATCCAAGCGAAAGGATAACGATTTTAAACTCAAATTTATATAGCGTATTCACTTTTTTCGTTTCATAGAGAACTGTAAGAAATTTAATTCATAAGGTTAGTTTAATTTCAGTTTTAAATTACCCATGACCCACAATGCAAGGCGCATCACAATGCAACGTAATACACAAAAAGTATAATTTGTTAATCTTACTTAGTATTAATTATAATGAATATACAAGTTCCTAATACACTCTATTTCAAGGTGTATTAATTTCAGAACTTTAGCTATAAGAGAAATATAACAGGAAGATTTAATCGATCATTCTTTTCGTGCAAGTGAGATGTGAAATATATCGTAATCGCTATAGTACATTTAAACTTTTCGAGCATTAGCCTAACATAGGTTTATTGATAATGACTGAAAGGTTGAGAAAAGAACAATTAAATGAAATCACACGGGTTTAAATCGGGGGAAAGTGGCGGCCACGTTGTTGGAGAATGATCCTAGCATCTCCGAAATGAGCACTCAGCAGCTGCTTCACAGGAGTAGCAATGTGCGGAGGAACGCCATCTTTCATAAATATTGTGCAATCCACACACTGGCGCTGCTGAAGTGCCGGAAGGACATGGTTACGCAAAAGTGCTTCATACCGCAAATATGTGTGTGTAACGGTGGAGGTAACGGGACCCGCAGGTGTGATCTCCTCGAAGAAAAACGGACCGACGATAAACTGTGCCGTTATTCCGCACCACACAGTGACCTTTTCAGAGTGAAGAGGTAATGACTGTAGCTGGAACGGATTCTCGGTTGCCCATATCCTGCAATTTTGCGTATTGACAGAACCTTGCAAATGGAAGTGATCTTCGTTAGACCACAGAATGTTCCATGGCCATTCGTTGTCCACTTCCATCCGAGCAAGAAATCATAGTGCAAAAGATTCACGTGCTTCCAGGTCAGCAGGTAGCAACTGCTGCACATGAGTTATCTTGTACGCGTAACAGCGCAAGATGTTCCGTAGGACTTTACGCACCGTGCTGCTCGGCATATCCAGCATTCGGCCAGTTCCCCATCCACTGCTAATTCCAGCATCACTGTTCGTCTGTTCTTGTAATGCAGTAGCCACGTCTTCCACTGCCGCAGCCGAAACTGGTTTCCTTCCTCTACCCCGTTTCACGTCAAATGAACCGGTCTCTTCGAATTTAGCAATCATTTTTCGCAGGCCATTTGTGGTTATTGGACCCGATTTTATGGATTTTAATGTCCGAAACTTCCTAATAGCTGTTAGTGCACACAAATCGTTCTTATAAAAAAGCTTCAAGAGCAGAGCGTGATCCTTCATAGTCAGAATCATGATGAAGCATTCAAGCAAAGAGCTGGTGCTCTGCATTTTTATGGTAGCGCATGTCACGTATTAGTAATTTGCATATCTCCAGACAATGTTAACCCTGCCAGTGCCATCTATCGGCAGATTTTGGAACTATTTTTTTTCCTTCGCCAAACAAAATTCCATTGCCTCACGATTGTTCTGCTAAAATATCAGGTCATTCTGACGAATAGTTTTCAAATTATCGATTTTTGAAATCTTAACTTTAATTATAATCAGCCTGTACTTTAAAACATAAATGAAGCGAAATAACGTAATGTTACATATCATACTGCATCATAATTTTTTGTCATTTCATCTTCCCTAGCATATTTTCTCGAGCGATTGCATCATCCATTCTGGAGTGAACATCAGCAATACGCGTCAAGGAAACCGCCAGTCTGTTGAAAGCGGTAAGATGCCACGCACGTGTGTTAATAGCACTGACTGTTTTTGCTGTTTTTTCAATACACACACATAGACTCTGTCTCCATAGGACTGCTACCCCCAAAAGTTTACTTGTGCAATAAAAAATTTTGAATTATTGAAATTCTGACTTCGGATTCTTAAAGACCATCAAAAAATAGAATAAGAATGCCTGCAGACCCACTCTCTATCTCTTTGTCTTCATCGATAAAATTGGGTTCAAAAGTTTAAAAGTTCCACATTTTCAGGGCCTCTATCTCCTAAACGGTTGGATCATTTGAAAAAACACCAAGAATAAAACATTTCTCGAATATTGTGTACAATCTGAATATACCATTAAAAATAGGGTTTTCTATTTAAGATTTCAATGTTACCCCCTCCCCCAGCCCCCCTCACAAAGGGGGGGGGGTAATGTTTTCACTAATGAATTTCCCCCGCGATATAATTCACTTTTGATTTTGGACATTTTTTCGTACAATGCTTAGTTTCCGAGATCTTCAGTTGTCTCAAGATAAATGCCTCACCCTGTATATTAAAGGAACCGACCTAAAGAATATCTATAAAATTCATTTAATCCTAAGCTATTAACAAAAAAGATAAGAATTCCAAAAAAGAGGAGTAGAAAGATGGATGAATAAGAGGGTTCCATGGTTAATTTCTTTACTTTTTCCCTCTCTCTTTTAAATATTGGCCCTAGTGCATTCCAATCCACTCATAATAAATCATAGAGCAACTTCAGTAATTAGTTTATAAAGACATTTAGGGCCCGTTTGAACGTATGAGTGTGTGTGTGTGTGTGTGAGGTGAAAGGGAAAAGCTTTGCTTCAGTCATACGGAAAAACAGATGTCCTACTCTCCCTGTTTTCTCAAGACCAGATTGCCCCACTTTAATCCTAGCTTCAATCATTAAAAAAAACGCATTTTTCTCATTCCATATTTTCCCCTTTGACTGCTCTTAAAATTTCTTAGTCTTATTTTTAAAAATTATCATTAGAAATGAAGACGGAAAAAAATCTGATTTTAGAAGCTTGAGAGAAAAAAAAGCCGCTCAGTTTGAAAGAAAAAAGTTCTTGATATGCATTAGGGTATTCATTATAAGAGCGCCAATGGCAATAAATCACTTATTAAAGAGGTGTGGTCTCAAAACTATCCATTAAGCATCTTCCGAGAAGGAAAACATGCGGAGTTCTTGTTTGTTTCTCCGCGATGCATTTACACTCTGCTAAAACAAAAACAATTTAAACTTTCATAGACGCCTCTGTTTGAACTCGATGACTTTGTTTAAGCCCAGCGTCAGATCGGTTGTTTACTTGTTTATGAATGTTACTAGTTCAAAAGCGCTGACATAACAATAAACATGCCTTAAAAGAGCATGCTAAAATTAATTTTGAATTTCGAGACAACAAAATAAACATATACAATATTCAAGATTTCCTCCGTCATATAATTATAATAAATACATCGATGAGCCAGCAAGTAGAAATAATAAATATTGTTAAAAAATAAAACGTCTGCCTTTTTTTTCTGCCCATGTCATTTTTTCTAAAAACTATGACAACTTGAGGTCCTAGATCAGAGTACTTAAATACAGTAGAAGTCCTCCAGAAATAAATAAATATTCCAGAAAACTATGAAATAAACTGGGTGAGGCAAAAGTCTATTAATAGAGCGTATAACTCGAAAACTATTCGGTGTAGGTTAATGGATGAAAACTATTATTACTAAGCAGGACAGGGCCTACTTGGCAGTAACATTTTGAAGTTTATGCAAGAAAGTGTTCATGAATTTTGGAAGGTTATTTCCTAAACTAAGACAGATACAGACATAGTGTCAATTGCAAACTTGTAGATCACCCTTCAATTATTTTAAATCGAATGTTAAAATCACTACTGAGGGGGGGGGGGGGGGAAAAGAAAAAATTGCTTGAATTGGTAAGGTACTTCACGTCATTTGCTGAGAATTCCATCTTTGGTGCGGACCAAACCACAAAATTGACAGGGAGAAGGAGGCATGAAGGATAGCCAGGCTGTGGTTGAATCAATACAATTGTATGCTGGAAAAAGTCATTCCAAATCGACACCAATCTGGCAACAGAACAGGAACTCGTAAGAACAATATCTTTATTGTACCCAGTCAATAATTGTATTATGTACATTTATTTTACATAATACTCAGTATGCTGAACATTGCAAGCGATACAAATTTGTGCACGTTTGCCTACAGACTTCATGACGCTCTATATGGTTCAGTATTGATATTTTCACATGCTACACTGATGCGGTTATTGAGATCTTCAGAGATGTTGTTGGTTTTTTGTAAATCCGCTGTTTAATAATGCCCTGCGATCCCTTAAAAATCGATTATCGATCTTTGGGATCGAACTTTTCAAACAATCGATGGTTCCAGCCCAACAATCGATCTTTAAATGAAAAAATTTGTGCTTTCAAATTCAAGTAAAAAAACGAAGTTTTATTCAAATACAACAAAAAAAAAACATCAGATCTTGTCACACAACTTGTTACAATTTTGTCAATTCATCGATAGATAAACAGCTTAGAATCAAACACTGATTTAAATATTTTGGTTTAATGCTAGCTCTTTTTTTTTGTTAAAATATTACCTGCTTCTGAGAAGAGTCTCTCACTAGGAACTGAAGTAGCTGGAATCGATAAGTAGTGAATGGCAATTTCACACAGATTAAAATTGTGTTTGGTCATACATTTCCATATGTTCAAGGGATCAGCATTAAGTGGTTTTTGCTTAGATAACTTGCCATGAACATTTTTGAGATGTCTGATAATGTTGGTTGTATTTCCAGAAATTTTCATTGTTTAAAAACAAAATGAATATTTGGCCAAACCACTCTCTTTAGTAAAATTCTGCCAGACATCTGGAGCTTTCCTTTTCTTGCTCATCGTGATCTTGATTAGAAAGAAGCAGGTGTGAAGATTAGATTAGATAACTTTAAATTTGTACCACTACACAACCAAGTGCAAAATATTTAAAACAACTTACGTGAAAACGACGACGACGGGCTGCGCGAAGCGAGCGAGCGAGCGAATGACCTCTCTGAAGTCCTTAGTGATAATGACCATAGTCTGGCCAGAATCTGCTATTAGCCAATCATCAGCCTGGATGAGCGTACAGCTAAGCTTCTGATTGGCTAATAGCACATTCTGGCACCATGCCAAGTTTTTTTCTTTTATTGCACAGACTTTAGTAGTACTCGCTCTCTCATAGTACTACTGTGATCTTTGTGCTTGTCCCAATCTCTGTTGTGATTGCTTGACCTTAGCTCAATCAATCAGACCAGAGATTTAAAAATCCATTTTTTAGTCTAAATTTTGTAATCTCTATTCTGTTTGGCTGAGCTAGAGCTAAGGGATAGATCGATCTTTTTGTCGATCTAACGCTCAGTAAAAAGATCGATCTTTTGATTGATCGACATGAAACAGAGCACTATTGTTTAATCTAGTAGAGTCAAGTCTCGCGATCTGAAGGCCAAGCCACTAGCCCACCTCGTCCGCTCTACCTGTTGAGGAACACTTCGAGGAAAGTGTATTTCTGCTTTTACCTTTTTTAGACGATTAATCGATGAGTTGTGAAACCATCGATACTTTAGAACATCGATGTTTTTAACACAAGTGCGGACACTACTCTTCGTTCATCCAATCCCGTACACGTCGATATATTGCGGTGGAGAAACCGTATTTGCTGTCCCTACATAAGTGGCATCTCAGCCAATAAGGGTGTTATGGTTTCTCCCAAAATCAGTTCTCTGAAATGTTGGGATGTTAGTGGTCCATCTTAGAAAATTGGACCAGTAATGTGATCAACGATGGTTTTCTCTGCAAATGACGTAAAGTATCTTACCAATTTCAAATAGTTTTTTGTTTCGTCCCCCCCCCCCCCCCCCCCCCCCGGTAAAGCAATGATTTTTAACATTCGATTTAAAGTAATTGAAGGGTACGTACAACTTTGCAATTGACACTATGCCTCTATCTGACATAGTTTAAGAGATAGTTGTCCAAAATTCATAAAGACTTTCTTGCATAAACTTGAAAATGTCACTATCAAGTAGCCCCTATTTTGCTTAGTAATAATACTTTTAAGAATACTATATCAGCACTTGCATTCCTGCGTCCACTAGGATCTAACTCGTCGGTCTCTGATCATACCGATCCTCGTTGGGTGCTTATGTACTTACCACCACAATTAAATAAATAAATAAATATATATATTAGCACTGAAAGTTCCAAAGGTAACATATAGTACCATTAAAACATGTACTATTAAACAATTCCGACTACAATGAATTACTCCTTATATTCACTCATGACATGTTACGAGTTGTTTAATATATTACACGCCATATCTTAGCATGGAATATTAAGACGGTACCATTAAAACATGTACTACAAACCAATTCCAATTATCATTATTTACGCGTTATATTCATTCATGAGACGTCCTTACAAGATGTTTGATATATTACATGCCATATCTTAGCATTGCAAGTTCCAACGGTACCATATGGTACCATTAAAACACGTACTACTAAACAATTCCCCCAATCATTTTTTTACGCGTTATATTCATTCATGAGACGTCCTTGCACCATTGGAACACGTACTACTAGACCAATGTCTACTATCACTAGTTACTCTTATATATTCATTCTTATGTGACATGTGATGTCAGTGTTTAATTTTATTATTTTTTTTTGGT
>JAHWFO010107143.1:628545-673712 GCA_023313115.1 Rhysida immarginata | reverse complement strand
CCTTGACACGTCACACTTACATGTCATATATGGTTATTTGAAATTTTTAAAGAGATATCATAATGGTACAATTAGATCATGTACTATTGTACTTATTCCGGCTATCTCTCCTTCGAACTTGTTCGTGCTATCTCATGTTAATGGATCGGTGAAAACAGTGTGAAAATTTAATTCGTTTTCAAGTTATCGTAATAAATAATAATCTCTCTACGAATAATAAAATTATATTGGTTTAGAGACTGATGTCCCCTTTCAATAATCGTCAAGCATGTGCGTCCTGCACGCGCAGAGCCGAACCGAAGTGCTCAGCACACGTTTTATCCAGTGCAAGGATAATTCGTCTCTTCCAGCAATTCACTACACGCACGCACTCTATTGCATCGCAATGCATTGTTGGAATTGTCTACAGATGGACGGACGGACAGCTGGATAAACCGATCACATAAGCACTTTTCTATGAAAATGTGCTAAAAATGATTTTTGCAGTAAGTTAATGTGTGAGGTCAGAAATTTGTTTTGGTACTTTTACTTGTGATTTGCGGACCGATCTTTCGGGCTGCGCGTAATCACTTACATAACGACCTGCGCATTTAGTGCCGTTCATGACCAATCGCGGACGTCCAACGAAGCCCGCCAACTCATCCGCATCCGAAGAACAGTCCTTATCCGAATACACTAAAACAGTTGTACGAGAAATTTACACGAACCGCAAGAAAAGACTTTGCTTACCAATGCAATGCTGAAATGAGGAGATGTGAAAAGCGAGTCAAGCTAGACCAAATTACAGCCAGATGGTGGAGCTTGGGTTTGCTGTAAATTTGAAGAACCATATACAGGATGTTCAATTTATCTGAAGACATTGAAATATCTCGAGAACCACACATCGGATCAAAAAAAGTGTAGAATTAAAAATGTTCGTCTCGAAGGGGGACATCTAATGATACCAAACTCGACCCCCCACCCCCACCCCCTGGAGGTGGGGGAGGGAGGAGTTAAAAAATTTAAATGGGAACCCCATTTTTATTGCAGATTCGGATTCTCCAGAAAAAATTACCCCAATTTGACCTACGATTCGAGTCATTTCGGTCACAGATGGCGCTGTAATCGACAAAAATCAAAATGGGTAAAAAATCGTTGAAAAATGGCGATATCTCAAGGAATAGGGTGGACAATTATGGTGTCATTAAGTAGCATTTGTAAGAATATCAAAAACATTTAATTTTATTTTGCTGCTCTGATACCTTTCTTGAGATATCGCCATTTTTCAACAATTTTTTACCCATTTTGATTTTTGTCGACTACAGCGCCATCTGTGATCGAAATGACTCGAATCGTAGGTCATATTGGGGTAATTTTTTCTGGAGAACCCGAATCTGCAATAAAAAAATGGGGGTTCCCATTTAAATTTTTCAACTCCTCCCTTCCCCACCTACAGGTGGTTCCCCCCTCGAGACGAACATTTTTCCATTCCACACTTTTTTGATCCGATGTGTGGTTCTCGAGATATTTCAATGTCTTCAGATAAATTGAACACCCGGTATACCGGAATGTTATCCGAACGGTGACGTTCGGCGTTGGCAGTTGATGGTTTAGTCTTGCTTCTCATGGTTCGGCTGTGGTCCACTGGTTGAAGTAGATGAAATCATTATGACCTCTGAGCTTTACCCATAAAGGTTATTGGAGATTGCCAAAATGGGTATTTGGTAATCGCGTATGTGTATGGGCACCAGAAATTCTAGAAAATCTTAAAGTCTGAGGTGGCACCTGATTTGCAGCCTAGTGCGGAGCAAAGACAAAAGATGTTCTGGCCGAGAGATCTCGCCATTATATAAGAACCTCGGCAGGCAGAAGGTGGTCACGCTGACTTTGTTTGGAGTTTATTTTCGCTAAGGCTGTATCCAACTGTAGTGGCTCGATATGCAAGAGTTAAAAAACTTCTAAAACTCGTTAGGATTATTTAGCTCTTGTAAAAAGTGGGGCCTTTTCCAGTTGGTAATTAAATGCATGATAGATATGAAATGCGTGTTTAGAACTTATCATGTAATTTCTTTCACTATTGTTTTCCTTTAATTCGATTCAGATTTGAGGAGTTCTTTTAATCATAAATTACTGTGACGCTCTTTCTTTTGTTTCCATAAGTTGCTATTATTGACATCGCAATCTCTTCATCTTATTCTTGTGGTGCTTCTTCACCATATACATATCTGCTCCACTTTGTGCCTTTCCTACATTCTTATGACAGATCACATACACATTTTCAATTTTGCTTGACTGGTCAAAGAACTCCAGTGTAATGATTTTTCAATTGAAAAATGGAAGGAAAAATTCTGCGACCCGGATTCGAACCAGGAACCTCGACTATCATGGCCGATGCCTCTACCAAGTGGGCTATCGCAGACACCACGGACAGCCAAGCTGTCTCAAGGTGTCTTAAAGACAACCAAGTTGTCACGGTTGAAAGCCCAATGGGAGACGGGAACCTGGCCCGCAGATCGAGAATTTCTCCACTCCAAACCTCACAAGTGAAATAATAATAATTAATTGAAAAATCATTACCTATGCTTGGAGACGTATCTCCAGTTAATAATTATTAACTCCAGTGTATTTGGGCCAAATGAGTCCTAAAGCAGGCCCAATCAACATGTATATAGAAACATAATTAAAATTATGTCCTAGAGGAATGGATTTCTTATGCGAATACTCAGGTTCAGCGAAATGATTATTAATATTGTGAAAGTCTTTAGCCCCAATCAGAAATATACGTAAAGTCTTTAACGAAAAAGTCCTAGAGATCCATTCATCATGACGTTGCCATTCATCTCAGTTGTAATCACTTCTTTCCATGATGGCGCCTAAGGATATAAAATTATCAATTGATAAATGAACTGTTCTTTTCACCGTTCTTAACTCTGAGGCCAGTCTCGTCTGATTTGGCCTTTTTCCAATAAAAGGTTCCATCGCTTGACTTTTTCGTTTAGATATGATTAACAGCGCTTCTGTCTCTCGATTTGCTGATTCTTTTTCTTTATTTTCCTCCTTTGCTAATTCATTAGTCATGCAATTACTCTCCATCAATATGCTTCTCTTTGGTCCTCTTATGCTTCGGTCTTTTCTACTTCTCCAGGGTAAGGTTTTCTTTGGTGTATGTCAACAGATGCACGCGGCCGATCGATGATTGCCGTCTGTTGGCATGAAAACTACCCCTCAAGATTATCGGTTTTTAATGGTCCAGAAATTATCATCCTTCGACAACAAGCCTGCATTCGATGGAGGGTTGTGAGGCCTCTGCGAAACGCTAATAGTTTTGGTGACCAAATGGAGGGCAAGTGCGCATTCTTAACAGGCTCTCACAATAGACAAGTCATAACTTCAGTTACACGCTTTTCGTATTTGAATTACACGGTACTGTTTCTCATAAATTTTTGCTGTACGTACATAATTAACTGAGCGGTGGCTCGTGCCTAAGATGACTCTCGGACGATCTATGTAGGGATTTCCGTTAGTTTTGGAAGCAATTTTGAATCTTTCTGAAATATCATAATTGGCAGACCAATTTTCCTTCTTTCTCTTACATTGAAGGTTACTGACGTCGGATTCTTACCTGAGAATGGAATATCCTAATGCTGTCTAAGTTCGTTCTTAAGAAAACGATTTTCTGATAGCACTGTTCAACACACAAAGAGTAGCTAATTTTGACTATTTAGGGGTCACTGAATTCGAAAATGACATTGAAATTTCTAGTTTAGCTCTATTTTCGCACAACACCCATGAACTGTCCTCAAATTACGGAGTTTTCCAAAAAATATTGGGTGCCCACGTTTACACTATTGGCAACGTTATCACATTACGGTGCTATTATGTGAATGGCAATTGTTATCTGCGTGTTCTCGCGTGTTCATCACGTGATTAGTGGTAGTGTTGCCTGGATGGATTTCCAGTGCTTATTAAGTGACGAACGACTGTGGTTATATTGCTGATGTGTACGGAAGTGTTTCCGTGAGAATTTCATCTGACATACTGCTCTTATGGACAAGTAGAAAATGCCCCAGCAGAATGTAAATAACCCCGACAATTTCTGCTATGTTTGTGGAGAAGCGACATGTAATAAATGCTGTTATCTCGAAAACAAGAGCTAACCAATAAATTTAAGCTTCATTTTCGTGTTCAGTGACCTCGAAAACATATATAATCATATTCTTTGCACCATAACATTCAACTTTTCCAAATTCATAGAACGGTGTAACGTGCAAATAAATGAAAATGAGCATCTTATCTAAACGCTGCCAATAACGCTGTTCAAAAATCTGTCTTTCCTAGAATCTGCATTGGTGGCTCAATTACACGAGAGATGGTAATATAAAAACAATTGGAAGCCTGTAACAACGAGCAGGAACACTACCAGTTAAAACCTCTTGGTAGGTTAGTAACCGTAAGAGCGAAAAATCTCAAAACAGTTGGCAGCAGTGCAATTGGTTTATGCCTCGAAAGTAATGAACGCTCGAAATGTGCGTCCAACGTGCGGTCATTCGGTTTTTAACGGTGAAAATGCAATCTGCAGACGTGATTCACCGATGAATGAGCGTTGTTTTCAAGTTCTTATGGAAAGCGCTATCGGAGAGAAATCAACAAGGGAGAATATTCCGACAAACAATGAATTTGCGAAGTTACACTAGACAAGGACAGTGAGTTGCAAATTACTAATATTTGTTCTCTTAATCATTCCTGTGAAGATTACGTGGGAGTGCATTCCGAGCCTAAGAAAGTTGTCACGTGAATAAAGCTTTGGTTTGGTTTGGTTTGGTTTGGTTTGTTTGGTATTAACGTCCTTTTCAACTGCCATGGTCATTTCAGGACGGCGTTATAGGGGCCGCAAATTTTGCCTCGCAAGGGTTCTTTAACGTGCAGCCGGCAAACAACTACACGGGTCCAACGACTTTACTTCCCTTCCGAAGGAAGTGCGTGATCTCAGGATTTTCCCCCTTAAAAAATCCTCGTCGTCCTCGGCCGGGGTCGAACCCGCGTCCTCGGGCATCAGAGGCGACCACGCAACCGTGGATAAAGCAGAGTAAGTAACAAGAGGAGGGAACGATATAAATAAGATTGAAAAAAATATTTTATTGACTTATTAAAATATTTTTCTTAAAGAAAGTAATTTCAAAGTTCTTGAGATCAAATTAAATAAAGTTTTTGCAGTGGTTTGGTTTGGTTTATTAGAAGTTTTGGCGTCGACTACTAAGGTCATTTTGCGCCTTTTACACAAGTTATATCTGTACGCAGCCCGGGACAAACACAAACATCCATGCCCACAGTGGGATTCGAACCCACGACCAGGCGGATTCGAGAACTAGAAAGCCTACGCCTTAGCCCTCTCGGCCACCTGGCTAGCTTTTTGCAGTGGAAGTTGTATAATTCATTCAAAGTCCACATAGGTAATAATGCAGTTCTTGGTAAGTAAACTAATAGTTCAGGTACGCGTCATCAATCGTGGTCAGGTAAGTATGAGTCGGAAAGTCTCTTTTAGATGACGTAGTTCGGTAATGACGTAAGCTGGCTAGTTGAGTTGATGTAGCAGTGGATGGGTCCCTTGTCTCCAGTTAACAAGGCCTCGCCTTGGCAAGACGAGCAAGGGTGGAATCCATGTTGGTCGCTGAATCCAAGTCTCGCTGCGACGGAAGCTTGCTGACTTTGTAGATGAAGGTCGAAATCGTAGATGCGATCAATGATACACACTGGAAGCTGTAGCAGATCTGTCGGATGCTTCGTTGAAGAAACACACACTAATACTTTTAGAGGTTACATCATAGACGAGCGTGAAGACGCTGACGCTCAGCTGATAAGGAAAATATTGCACAATTATTCACTGACACTGTTGCAACTGAAACTGCCTTCACTGTAGCACATGGGAATATAGATCACAAATATCAATCATTCTACTCGAAGCACTATCCTGACGGATGCTGAGATACACTTATAAATTCATAGACACACATATGAATAAATCTAGCTTAAGCATCGCCTTAAGATAAATAGTATTACACGGGAGACACATCACTGTAATAATAGAGAATGATGATCATTAGAGCACACAGCAATACACACTAACGGCCACTCTGTCGTTTTCTAGACGATTCGCCGTTTATCTCGTAGCACTGGCATATAAGCATAAACTTAAGACCCACATTCAATTTTATGGACGTGGATATTAACATCACTTTACGAAAGCTGACACATACACTTCGAAAATGCACAAAAAGTTAACGGAGCTTGACCTAGACGAGCTGACGAAATACGAGCCGACTTTGCGTTGTCGTAACACTCTGTAAATCTACCTCGTACAGCGTCCGTTGCTTAATTTCCATTAATATTGAGCAGTTGTAACGCTCCGGTTCTACGGACAACGTACAGTACATTAAATTTGTGTTTTTACTTTAGAAAGCAAAGTGTTATACCAAGCACTGAATTTTTAAACTGACCTTAAGAATTCGTAAAATACGATTAATCATTAAGTAAAGGAATAGAATACTCTAGAAGCTAAGTCTTCGAATTTCAAAACTGTGCTTTATTCTCTTTGAACATTAATTCTTCGTATACATTTCTATAAATTGTTGGCTTGAATTTTGTGTCTTCTCCACCGATATTTTTTAACCCTTTCTTTTCCTCTCTGTTACTCTCGATGCTAAACTTTATATATATCTTTTGTAGGCTGGATTTTATCCTTAATTGTATAGTCTTAAAGTTCTACATACTACCTGGTCTTCGATATATACAAGTTCGGGATCTATGTATGTACAGGGAGGTCTGGATCGACCTTTTGGCACAGTTCCATTCGAAAAAAAATAAAAAAGCACAAATGTTAGAATTTTCTTTAACGCTAAGTATCTTATCGATATAATCATCTACTTATCTTCAAGTCATCATCTCTATATCTATTAAATAGTTCATTCAAATTTATATTATCTTTAGAAAATTCTTTTAATTCTTAAGACATCCCAATAAAGGAGCTAAATATTACTTTCTTAACTACTCGCCGGGTAAGTATTAAAACTTTAAAACTCTGGTATTCTTCATAACCTTAATCATGTCTCTTCCATATATTAACATTTATTTCTATAGGTTCTGGATATTAAATTCTCGCCACTGATGCGAAGTTACGTTGTGTTCGAAAGCACACCATCGTGGACTTTGGTAAGGTCAGTCGACGGGGGATTAAGGTAAGTCAGAAGGGGGGGAAGAAGAAGTATACGATAGGATCAAGTTAATACGGTTAGTATACGGTAGGACCGTCGATAAAAATACCTAATTTTTTCTAATTTCTCTTCAGATAATCATCGATGTGATTGCTATAGAAATTCTTTGAAAGGTGATTTTTTCCAGATCTTTGAACACAACATTTGGTTTCCGAGTTGCTTCGAGCTTCATGCTTTGATTCCTGCCCTTCTAAATTCTAAGCGCTGTCATTGGGGCTGGCTGTCTTCAAACCTGTTCAAAACAAAAAAAAACTCGGCAGAGTGTTTCCAATGATAAAAGTCATGGCCCAAAATAGCTACTACTTTACCGGATACGTAAAAGTAACATTCGTCCTATGTATCAACATCCTGGAGTGGCCTTGAGAACGAAAATCCATTGGGTAGATTTCACTTTCTCCCACGTTCTACAGGACTTAATTTCAGAATGAGGGTTGTCTTACGTTTTCATTTGGTTAATTATCAAATTTAAGATTCAAATGATTTAAATTCTTTGAAGATAAAAGTTTTTATCTCTTTGGCGTAGATCGGATACGCGACACAATGTAGACTCCTTCATTTTCGAGTCTTCCACATTCTATAAGACAATGTCTTGAAAAATGCGACTTCCTTGTTGTCTAACGCCATTTTTCTCCTTCAGCCACTACCCTGCATCAAGACCAAGAGAAGACTAAAAAGAAACTTAACATTCCTCCAACAAAGCCTCCAAGGTTCACCATTCACGTGTCTATTGTCCTCGGACGAAACAATCGCTGAGATTCCTTTGGTTTGTTCTAACAATAGACTTGTACGTTTTAAGAAATTTATATTTTCGGTAATCATTTTTATTAATTATATGACATTCAATTTCTCTTTTTTTTCCTTTTTCTTTTCCCGTAACTTGAAGACGGCAAACTCCCAAGTCAAAACACCTCTGATTCACGGGGTTTTCCAAAATTACCGAATGTTCATTCCCTATAGGACATCGTCATGTCCTACGGAAAAGATAATTTCGAAAAATTAAAAAAAAACAACAACAAAAATTTCGCGCGCGCTTTCGAAAATTTTTGTGGGTGTTACACAGTGTCAGTTGATACTCTCATAAAACCTCCCATTTCATTCGTGAAGAAACCTTTTAATGAAAAAGGGAAGACTCCAACTACTTCCTTTCCCCTGCGCCAATTAATTACGTCGTATGTAACTAACAGTCCATACAGTTCGACTTGCAAGGAGGAATTTTGTAGGACAATTACGGATAGGCATTCGGTGATGGTAGAAGTGCTCACCTCTTTTAAAAATACCTAAAAGATGGCCTACCGTAATTGTGAACCAGTCCCCGACGAAATGAAATAAATTAAATCGGCGTGCGCTGGACTCCTTCCATTCGTCGCTGCCTCGTCTCTGCAGGTGACGGGTAGCTCAGCCGCCCGTTTTTCACCGACGTGTGGAGAACACACCTTATCGAATTTCTGGAGAAGAGTCTCTATGGCCCATAAAGAATTATTACTCCATTCCTCGTCCACCTCCTGTCTTCCGAGAGCTGCCTGGCGTTGTCGGAGATGCTGCCGCTTTGCTCGGTCGCGTCCCTCGCCGACCTTATTCTCCTTTTTCCCGTTGACTTCGCTATCGCAATGGGAGTTGCCTGGCTCCGTTGAGAAACGCTCCTTTCCTGCGTTTACGTTCTCATGCGCTCGGCTCTGGTGGATAGCGCCTCGGCCTTTAGTATTCATGGAATTGAAATCGGCTCGGTCGCCCCGTACGTCCTTTCTCCTCCGTTTCCATAATCGTTCTCCTCGAGCTCCTCTCGTGAACTCACGAGAACTTTTTGGGATGACGTAAATCTTGTCATCGGCGTCATCCTTGTCACTGATGTTTCCTCTTGACCATTTCGCATGCTGCGAAAATCCACGTGACAAAAGTATCTCAGCAACGCCATGAGAAGGCTGTAACGGAATTTTCCCGTGAAGAGAAGCTGGAGGAGGCAAGCTCAGCAAATATTGACGGTAATATTAATTCGAACACATTTGTACCTAATCTGGAAAGACTATTAAGCAACAGTTTCATGGTTACGTGGCTACAAAAGATTAATGTTACGTTAAGCCAAACAACTTTCATAGAACTGTATTCCTTATCGTATACACAATAGGCAAAAGGAATTTTTCCCTTTGGTTTAAATTATTAGTTAATGTATGGAAAAGGAGGCTGTTTAGAATAAAAATCAATGCAAGCGTAAATTGCTTAATTGGAAGCCCGTTAGTGGAAATATTCTTAAAATTGTTGCTTTTCTGATCCTGTTTGGATATATTATTTGAATTTTAAATAATTTAAATGCACCTTTAAATTTTGCATTTTACAAACGATAACGAACGGTTGTTTATAAGTTTCATATCGTGGATGTAATGTTTCTGGCATAGGCCGTAATTGGGAGATTAGATGTACATGTAAAGTATAAATTTATCTTATTCATTCAAGAAGGAATAAATTACAAATATTATTTAAATTATATCATGAGAATTTTACCTTTTGGTGATTATACATATTTTATTTTTGAATTTTCATATCTGAGAATATTGCATATTAGTGTAACTTTAATTCATGAAGAATTATTATGTTGCAAGACTCAACGGGGTTTATTTAAGATATAAATTGCATAATTGTTAATTTGGGGATTCTTATCTTCTATTTCATGTCTTTGCTGGGTCAGTCAGGCGTCTATATCTGGAGAGTGCTACGTCGAAATAGTCGTCCGCTTCTCCATTCACCAAGTGCTTTTCGACAATGAGTTCTTAGCCAACTACAGCCAGTTCTTACCCTTACTTATCTTTGGATCTCATCAAAGCATCTTAGTTTGTGTATCGTCGGGAAGTCCTTATTCTCTTCTTTAATTTGCCTTATTAAATGAAATTATCTTGTAACCTTTATATTGTTGCTATAGTTAACTGACAAGATGATCAGTATTGTACTAAATTTTTTCTTCAAATCGAAGATACCTAAATTTACCAATTTATAATAAACATTTTATTCTTTTATCACACTTTGCTCTGCTCATTACATCGCTTCCACGTTACAGTTATGCCACTCTCAAGCGTGTTAAGTGCTACCACTTAATCGGAAGCCGCATTTGGACCTCGATGTACTTCCGATAGGCGGGCCAAGGAACTTATTCTTTATACATGTATGTAAGAACCGCTATAAGGTGTACCGTAATTTTCCCATGTATCAAATCTTATCTTATTATCAATATCTGATGTCCTTATTCGCCTGACTCCACCTCACATGGCGCAGCCGACAAACGTATTCGACTAGATCCAAATTAAACCAACGTGAATTACCGCTCTTTTGAACTAAACGTTAACGAATAAAGACATTCGAAAAAAGGCGGTTAAAAGTTTCCATTTTGCCGAGTATGCTAACAAAAGCACTGCATGAAAATACCAATTGTCTTGAATATTTTCAGCTCTTTGGATTTTAACGAACTGATGAATGTGTCTATTGACGATTTGAAGAGCGAACTAGGAACGGGGTATTCGATTTCGTTCGTACACC
The DNA here is from genome assembly GCA_023313115.1 of Rhysida immarginata. Taxonomy (NCBI): domain Eukaryota; kingdom Metazoa; phylum Arthropoda; class Chilopoda; order Scolopendromorpha; family Scolopendridae; genus Rhysida; species Rhysida immarginata. Next base: position 662,943 of record JAHWFO010107143.1, on the reverse strand, counting down.
CCCTACATACGCCTCGCTGGGAAGCTTCTTTCCGATAACGCCCAAGGCATTCGCTACACGGACGACGAACGAAATACAGCTCTCCCACATGTACAGTCGGGTGCATAAAGGTTTTAACCTAAGTCAAAATTGTTCGCCTTCCTTACAATACTTCAATTCAATGAGGTTACTTTTTCCAGGTATCTAGTCGAGCACGCTTACTATGGAACGATTCCATTAAGTTTTTGCTTAGCATCGGGGGAAGGCAAGTTGTATGTCACGTGCTCAGTTATGTTGACAAAAAGATTATTTTGGCTGTTCTGATGAGAATTTTTGTTTTATTAATAATAAACTAATCTATTTGGTTAATAGTGTAACATAAATGGTGCACAGTATCGATATAGTTATATGCGTGATCAAGAGATAAGCTGATGCAGCGCTCGTTATCGTGTGATGCGGAAGTGATTTACATGTGTAAGTGGAAGCTATTTTCTTTTGACTGTTTGAAAGGTTACAAATCTCATTTTTTGTATATTTTGTGCGTATAAAATAACCAACGACAACTATGCCAAAACCATCCGAAATTTTTTTTAAATGTATTATATAACTAGATGTATCAGTCATAATTTGACGGAGAACAGACCATCTTATTATTAATCCCCATCTCTTTAATTAAAAATTAATAAAATAAAAAATTGTCATTGCTGAAATATCTCATTTTGCACATAGGATAAGAAATGAGTTAATATATAAAATCAAAATACTTTTAAACTTAATTTCTCTGAAAGTATTAAACTGAGACAAAGTGTCAGTGGATAAAATGACCAGTTTTTAAAGCTCTTTCTAACGATATAACATTTAACATAACATTTTCAGAGTTTTTCAGTAGTCACAAGGAAATGTCATAAAATGATCAAGGCAGAATTTTCTTTCTGCAAATCTTCCGTTTATTCGTGACCACCGATAGAGAAGGCCTCCGCAATGAAACTGAGTACATTGTTACATCATCATAGATAGTGCAAATTCAGGGCTTATTATTGGTAGAAATGCGAATAACAATGTACTATCTATGTGATGCAACAATGTATTCAGTTTCATTGCGGAGGCCTTCTCTCGGTGGTCACGGTTTATTTAATTCAAAACAATGATTGAATATTGTCTCATTACAACAATCCCTGGCTTCTGATGGATTGTCGTAACTCTCTTTGTTGGCTTTAGATGCCCATGCGCAGAAGTGCCAATTTTGCTCTTAAAAAAAAATTTTACGGGGCTGTGTTGGGACACGGCCGCTAGTTAAGTCATAGAATTCGTCTTGTGGCTTCATGACGAATAAGAAATCATTTTTTACAACACAATTTAAAAATTATAATTTCTGACATAAAATGTTCAATATACTATTCACTGAATACAACTTCAGGGAAATTAAGCAACATCAGGCACGGCTAGTCAGTGGATGGGCGACCATCAGTGAGACACGATCTTCACTCCCCCGGCTGCTGCGACTATAATTCAGCAGTCATTAATCCAGGTCCATCCATGGACCCAACTCGTCGGCCTCGAGCCATACAGGCCCTAGATGAACGTATTGGATAATAAATAATATATGTAAATAATAAATATAATAAATAAATTATTATTTAATTAAATAAAATTAAAAATTAAAAATTAAATACTTGCAATATATCATTTTTTTTTTGACCAGACTCGTTATTTTTAACCGAACCTTAATTATAATTCATTCACAACTTACAAATCAGTGGTCTGTGAATATATGATACAAATGTCAATATACTAGAATCAATATCAAATCTGTAGTACTGCCACCCAATGTAGTGGGTGATTCGATGGGCATGTAATCTAAATTGAAACGTTTCTTCACAAAGCCAAGAACGGGGTGAGCGGCGCCTACGACGACTCGTAAAAGGTGACAGGAAAGCCACAGTCCAACTGACCACCAGATTCAACAGTAGTGCCAACAGACGTGTATCCGACATTACCGTTGAAAGCACCCTGCTACGGATGGGCCTGAACAGTCGACGCATGTTTGCTGCACCTATGTTGACCAGGGGTCATCGTCAACAACGCCTAGACTTTGCACGTAGGGGGCTATTGTGGGCCGGAAACAGCCTCGTGGGGATAGTGTGCATGTGTGGGGGATTTTCTGTTGGGAGCAGTTACGTCAACTGATTCGTCTAGAGGGCAATTTGAATGCCTGTGGCTATCTGTCAATCGTAGCGGTCCAGGTGCACCCGTACATGCTCACGATGTTCCCCCAATGTGATGGTGTGTTCCAGCAGGACAATGCACCCTGCCACAAGGCACGTCTCCTTCTGGATTGGTCCGCGGAACACTACTATCTTTCGAGTGCTCCCTTGGCCCGCTAATTCGCCGGACATCAATCCAATCGAACATCTGTGGGAGCACCTTGATCGCCATTTACGGCAACTAGACCCACTGTCACGTGTAAAATAACTACGCAGTGGAAGTGAGCTAAGTGAATAAAATAGGTAGCAATGTAGACATATTATTTTGACAGATTTATTAAAAACAAGAGACAAAAGTTACATCATGATAAATTCAATGTAACAAGAAAAAGAATGGGGCGTCCTCTAACACGAGGAATCACCCCTAAAACGGAGAGAATATCTCCTTACAATTTGAATGAAACAAAAAGAAAAGTTCCTGAGCTTCTGCCGGTAACCCTACCTCAAAACGAGCGATAGGCGGCAAATGAATTAATGCCACTCATTACGCTATCTGCCAATAAGATAGCCGGGCGTAAGCGCATAACGCGCAATAAAGGTGCGGAAGGATACTGGACCTACTTAGGGACCGACCTTCCTGGACTGATTTGCGGGTCGAAAACGAGTAGCCCGTACTGTGCAACCTCTTGCAACTAAGGCGGGGACGCACCGCGTTCGTTGGGAGGCCAGCTAAAACTGAACCTGCAAAATAAGCAAAGAAAACAGAATCTTAGCGACAAAAGGCTGAGCTCAAAACTAGATAGAGACGCAGCACGAGAGGACGTGACGCGTCAAAAGGCTTAGGAGAAAAGTAACTCAAGAGATAAAACAAACGCGTAAGCCAGCTTACCTTCGACTGTTATAGCAGGCGCCTAAATCCTCGTCAAGGTACGCCGTTAAGCCCCACGGGGCGATTAAGGTCCAGAAGACTCGTACTTGCTGGGCCGGGTCCTTGTCCCACGTTGCGGACTTAGTTAGCGACGAACTGGGGAAGCCCGATACGAACACCAGGTTGGAAGCGTTGACCGGCGACGGAGATTTCACAATTTGCCAGACGCTCCGACGACGAAACTCGGTCGCCAATGTTGCCAGGTTACGCTTCGTCCCACGACGAACACAACAAATGTGGCTTCTCTTGAACGTACGACGCACGGAGGGGTTCGTCTTTTCTGTCGCTGGATGCGAGAAGATCCCCTCGCGCCAGCCGGTCGGGTTGAGTCGAAAAAGCTGTCGAAAATAAATTGGAACAGTCACAGTTAATTATACCAGAGGAAGGAAACAACGCATTTGCAACACTCTTCCTTTCGGACTCGGAGTCGGCCACGACGTTCGAGCTGAAGTCGCGGGGAGAGCCGTCGGTTTTACCGATGAGAACGGCATTCCCCGAAACAGAGTCTTTAGAACAAGCAATGTCCGAAAACTCACACTTGACGTGAGGAGGACCTTTTCGTCGTGTTGCTTGGTCCGCTGGCTGTGCATTCTCCTTGAAAAACTTTTCTCTTGCGCCCGCCTCTCAAAAATCGCGCTCTCGCGCAAATCCCCGCCTCTTCCGGAACTTGGTCTTTTAGGCCGCCATCTGTTGGCAGTACTACTATAGTGGCTAGAAGAATAGTGTGGCAACGGCTACTACTCGCAATGCTACGTGGTTGATTCCTGATTTGATGATAGTAGCGGTGGCGCTGCAATCGACATAGATGCGAATTACCCGGGAGATGAGATGGAAATCTTAGGATGAAGGAGGGTTTTTTCAGCTATATTACGGGTGACTTAAGTTTATTTATAAAAATTTAGTATATTTTAGGTAATTGTCTTCCACAGAACTTGAGAATACTCTTTAACGTTAAAATAAATGAAAAATATCTGCCGTTATAAATAAGTTAAAATATAAGATCAGAGGTGGATGAAGGTATCCATCCCTAATAAGATAAAGCATGGAATATGGGCCCTTCTGAGCCAGAGAAATTACATTTTGAGTAATTAATCATTAAACATAGATCTGCTAAATTAAGTCTAATTAAATATAAACATAAAATCTAATATAATGCTGTACACAGCTGACTACCTTACAAATGATAAAAAATGAATTTTCACCGATGTTTCAGGAGAAAAGATTTAAGAAATGAGGCGTTCGCCCCTGTAAGTCGGAAGGTCTCATATGTTGAATGCACAATATTGAAAAATATATAGATATACAAAGAGAATATCTTTTTTCATATAAAATTCATTTATCACATGAATAACAACCAAATTACTTTTTTATGTGATAAAATATTTAAATATCAGATATTTTAGGTTAATAGTTTAAAAAAAAAATTCTTATTATTTAAAAAAAAGGAAGATATATAATAAATTTGTATTTAAAGCTGTTTTGATTGCATTTCATTATTTAAAAATAAGGAATTTTTAAAAATTGTTCTGATTTTCTTAGATTTTACATAAAGAAAAAAATAAATGAGAAATCTAGACAGAAAAGTGGTTCTTGAAATTTTAAAATGCAGCAGCAAGAAGGGAAGGGGTGCTATTTTATTGCAAAATTAAAATCTGATGAAGAAAATAACTCAGTGTTAAACGGTCGTGTATTTCTCGATAAGATAACTGAAAAAGAATAAAATCATTTGAAATTAAAAAATACTGCAAAATCATCTCTAAATTAAAAACAAAAAAGGGGGGGGGGGTCGAAATATTATTAAAATGGTATATTATTTAATGTTCTGGAATGAAAATGAAATAATTAATCAAATTTATAAATTTTACGAAGAAATTAATGGAGCATTATTAATGTAAAGCTCTGGATGTTTAGCTACTATGTTGATGTAGCTGCCATCTGGCGGCATCATCATTCGAGGAATCAGATTTGAACGCTCGCTGCCACACTATTCTTCTAGCCACTATAGTACTACGCCGAATACGCTCACTCGAAATATTAATAAACGTATTAATATCGGCACTGGCAACAGATGACGCCTGAGGCGGAGACTTAAAAGCAGACGCTCCCTTGGCAACTCTGCGATCGCGCTCGCACCTGCTCACAATACTTTGTGACACCCACCACCTATGACTCTCGAAGCTCTATGGACAGCGCTTCAAGCGGAATGGACTGCCATACCATCGGATACATACCGCGCACTTTTTGCGTCCATGCCACGACGCCTAGCAGCAGTTATAGCGGCGAAGGGTGGCTACTCCCATTATTAAGCGGGTCATAATTCAGTGATAGGATAATGTATAAGTACAGGTTCACTTGCATTCATCCAAGTCTCACTTATTGCCAAGTGATCAGATGTAATGAGTTCTGTGCATACGCTACTAAATACTGTGCATTGAGATTGGTAACTATAACGTTTAAAATATTCTGTTGTTCAGTGGAATCATCATCATCGTTGTAGCTAACAGTTTCATGGTTTGTATTTTTAATATGAAATTTTTTACGCGTTTGGTGAATGTTAGCAGCATGTGCGATTCCAATCTCTTGTATTCTTCTCTATACTTTTTCATCGAAGGTGCTTGACTCTCTGGAGTGAGATAGCAAATACAGTAGTCTTTTGAGTTATTTAAATATAATCTATCTATACTAGTTACTCTATTCAATCCAAACATTAATAGTTGATTTTGTTCTTCTGATATGTCATAATCATAGAAGATACGATCAAATGTAACTCCTTGGGATTTAAGTGCCGTGATCTCAGCGGTTGGCACCAATGGGAACTGTTCACGTTTACATTTGATCGTGCCACCTAAATTGATGTTCGCTGTACGTTTAGTGATCGCGTCCATTTCAAAGCATCATTTATGTTGTCTTTGAACTTGGAAATCAAAGGCGCCTTACATTTGATTCTTGCCCATTTCTTCATTTGGCAACTATAACCTTAAACGACAGATGCATTGTTTTTGCTGATGTTGTAGATGTTGTTCTCGCGTTTCTTTCTTTTCGAACTCCCAACCATAACCTACTACACTCATCTCTTTCACATGCTGTACAGGAGTGAGCACAGGGTCAATAAACAACATTAGAAAAATGATTTCGGACATTGTCGCATTTGCTCAATAGATTTATAATGGAAACAATAAATGACTATAACTCGGAAACTCCTTGATGTCTGCAACTGATATTTGTCACGCACTTATCCAAGGACCTCGTCATTGTTTCATACAAAATTAGCTTCCTTTTTTTACGGTCCCTTGTGAGTACACCGATCGCACCATTTACAAATCCATCGTCCACATCGCTGTTCACTCTCAACATGTACGGTGAGTCAATAGCCAAGCATGTAGGATATTGTAAGCCTCCTAATTCAACAATACCCATCTTGTGTAGTTTTGTTCTTGCTGGATCTAATTCATTTCTGCGGCCATAACCATTAATTTTATTACTGGCACAACAACTTATTACACATGATAGCATTCTTGTTGGGAGCATCAACGCTGTTGCTGCGATGACACAACCTAACTACATCGGGCAAATTTTCCATGCACCATTGTTTACTTTTATTTCTTCTCTAAATCAACTGCTTTCTCCCGAGGAAGCAATCTTTCACCATTGCCGATCTTGGTTAGTCTATTTGAGAATATTTCATTACTCTCGCACATCACTCGTTACAGGTGAAATGAATTGTCGATGATATCGGGCATCACTCGTCTGAACTGACCATACTTATATTATCAGTTATTCACATTTCACAGAAAGGGATTGACGAAGATATTGTTGTAGGATCTTAGGAGTCAATCCACTGATCCTTTGCTCTGTGGTGTGATTTTAAATACAACGTGTACAGATTCTAAGCAGTGCAGATGGTTCCCGTCCAAGTACACTGCATCCCTACCAGTGGACGCAGAGACTATGTAAGCATTACGAATTGTATTCTGCCGTTGTCCGAATCAATTTAAGGTTTATTGTTTCCATGATTAATTTCTATCTTAAATATTTTGCTATTGCCAGCAGTACGGGCCAAGTACACATGTATGCAATCGCTATTGCGTGTGCATATTTTGGGTATAAATTCTAAGATCAGCTCTCTGTTCACATTACTCTGCAGATGTTTGGACATCACATTGCTACACTTTATTACAGGTGCGATAGCCTTGCTGGTCTCGTATTCGAATTTATCGTTGTTCTCATAACCCGCCTCGCCAACAACATTTCGCATGTACTCATCTTTCATTTTGTTCTCTTTGCAAGTTGTTTGCAATGTCGTCGTCTTTCTTGCACAGTTCTCTAAGTTCTTCCGTCAATGCATCTATATCTGTTACTTTCGTATCCTTTCCTTTTGGCTAAAATGTTCACCTCGTTCGCATCGTAAATTCGATGAATATGTGTACGTCTAATACATCTACAACTTCATTGCGAAATGGATAGAACAATGTAACCATTTCAGGCTTGTAATTGATTGTGTCATCGATGCTATAATGACGGTATCTAATCAATCTGTGCCCACATTTCTGTGTCTATATGTATTGATGTTTGAACTGAAAATGTCATAGGCTCCATCGTTTTCATTATCAGCATTTTGTTGTTCAGTGGCTTCTTGGCCAGCTGTATCATCTACATTTTTTCTTTTTATATGTCTTATATTCATTACCGATGTATACCATGCGATAAAATGAGCGATAAAATGCTATATAATTCTGCCGGTCTCTCATCATATTTTTGATTCCTAGATTTAGCCTGTTGAATTTTCATGTAAATCTTCTTTGTCCATCACTGCACGTCTCTTCTTAGCTTTGTGTATCTGTTCTGGCAAAACGGTCGAAATGTTGGCGACTAGTCTACAATTGTGGCTCATCAAATGGTTGACGCAGAAGATACTACATCCCGCGTCTTAGGCACACATCTGCAGCGTGTCTAATAGTTTTAAATTTGTTCTACAATGAATGCACAGCATGAAATCATTCACATTGGACTGATGAAACTGATGGAGCAAACATATCGCACTACCATTATGTGGGTGCTTTAAGTCCTTCTCGAACTTAAATCTATTATAAACATTACATGAATATCCAAATTCATTGTTAATTAATATAAAACGAAATATGAATTCAGTCTCCTAAATTTTTGCATCTATGTCGCTCCTTACGTAAATCATATTTGATGAAGATGCTGTTAATGTTGACGCTTATGGCTCGTTATGAACTTCCACTGGTTGAATTCTATCACTCCATGTAGAAACGTTTATGTCATCCGATATGTAATTACGTCGAACTTTCAGTTATTGGCGTATTCGTATCGAGCTATAATTCATCTTGGCGGCGCGACGCCTCAACTTTGATGCGTTCCTGTTGAGCCCATTGACGCTCAACATCGGACATCCGGTTCTTTTTGGATTCCCCATCTCTCGATCTATATTTCTATAATTTTTCTCGTGTTTATCAGGCATAAATTTGGAAATTCTGTTTTTTTTTTGCGAAATTTCCACACTTCGAAGGCCGATATCTTAGACACTATTAAATATTGAGGTTTAAATTTTAAGCCATTTTATAAAGCGCAGAAAGATAAAACAAATGACACCTCAAACGTCCTGGTAGCACAAAGGAAGCCGGAGCTAGACTAATTTAATATCCGCCATAGAGCAGTTTTTCTGACTCAACTTTGCACTACGATTACGTCAGCCAATGACGACAACACGAAATCAGTGATGGTCTAAAACATGCTTTGTTCTATACCCTATCGAATGCGATATCGATCATTCTTCTATCATTAATAGTTTTCACGTTATTAAAGTTTTCGTGATCAACACTTTTCGTGACATTCACGATTTAAGCGTGGCATCCTAGTCTCGAAACGTAAGACGTATTCTACGTCAAAATGCTTTGCGTTTTAATATATAGGATTATATATTTTAATAGTAGAGAATATTAAATGATTTGAACAAAAGAGGATTTTTGTAAAGGTAACGGTGGTATGAATTAGTGTATATTTTATTAAAAACTAAAATATAGAGAAAAGCATGCCATGATAATTAACATGAAAAGTTTTTTAAACCCTCAAATAAACATATCAAATTGCACACTTGGGTGAAAAAAAATTTAATCTGTTTATGGTGTTCTTTACATACACCGTTTAAAACTTCAACGAAGTCAAAAACGCGATAATGAACAAAAAAAAAATGTCTATCCATATAAATAATGGAAAATACGAAAACACTAATCCACAACAATTTTTCTATTTCCTCAGATGCGCATTTCGGATTTCACAAATCCTTCATCAGTGAGTAAGAAGGATTCATATCAGATTTGAACTCTGCCATTCAAGGCAGCCGCTATCGCTTATTATTGCCAGGAGAGAGCCCGTGACGAGCACATCCGAAGCGTATACCTGCTACCCTATTTTCATTAACAAGGGACAGGTCCATTCTAATCTGCCATGACTCCTAGTACAAGTACCTGATTATGCAACCGATCAACGACCGCTAAGCTCAGCCCCTACGGAGCAGGTAAAAACCTTTTTGCACGCGACTGTACACAACAGACGCCAGTAACGCTCGAAGATTTATCACGCTCAATGCTGGCACTAATGCAACTTATGCAGAACTCGTTAATAATGATGCAAAATCCATCTACACCCATCCAAGTGCACACATTAGCTGAACTGCAAAGCAGCGTGCCCTATTTTTATGGAACTGATGAAGAAAGTGCCAAACGATGGTTCGAAAATTGAGAAAAAAAAAGTCATCGCTCAATCTAAATGGACACCAGAAACAATGCTGATGTTTGCAGCCTGAAAAATGAAAGTGCAGCTCAACACTGGCAACGAAGCGACGGTGCTAAAGTCGCCGCGTATAAAGATTGGAAACGTGCATTCGTCGATAGCTTCGAGAGACCGTTGACGCTTTTCCAATGGTTCATAAAGATAAACAAAATGCAACAAACATCGGAAACAGTAGACGAATTTTTATACGCAAAAAGAGAAATAATTTCGAGATGTCCGTGGAAAGAAATACCAACAGAACAAGCTTCAGAGTTCCTTTTGCATGATTTAAAAGATGATCTTGTGTTTCAGACGCTGAGCACATATGCCCTAAGTGTAATCATAATACTTACTCGATTATTGACTATGCCCTAAAACTAGATAATATCAACAAGGACCGCACGTTATTTGATAGCGCATTACAAGAAAAACGAACCGTCAGAGAAATAATCTAAAAATTACTAGTGCAGTCCAGAGGAAAGAAACCCAAAACAATTTATTAGTGAAAAAACTGAAACTGAAAGCAAAAATACGAAATAGAAACCAGGTTTATGAAAAGAATCCATGCAATTTTCCGATGTAAAGAAAGGGGTCATGTATCCATGGACTTAACAAACCAAAATTCTCCCCTTCAGAACAAGAGGTTGAGACGACCAATCGCCATCACGTAAAAGCTCCACAAACCAAGCGGGAACGGATTGGCAATTTCGAAGACGCCCATACACCCACGCATATCAACAACATTGTCAAAAGTAAAACAAAAACTCGCCCATTATCCAAAACGAACGTGTTGACGCATACTTCGATAGTGGATCAGATATCACACTATTCGAGTATGATACAGCCCGACACCTTCGTATTCGTATTAAACAGTGGAGCTCAACTCCCTTACATCAGATTGACTATACGTTCAGGCCAGATGGTCAGCGCCCACTAAACATTTCAATAGGTGGAATTTCAGTGGAATTGCCGCAAGTGGGAATTAAGAAATATCTCCCAAGCCAAATGCTTCTTGGAAACGACTGGAGAACTCTCGCAAACGTGACAGTCTCTATCACGCCCAGGAACGATATTATATTCCCAGTTCATCCAATAACGAAGAAGCAGTAAAAATGGTCAATTACATAGAACAGATTCGGAATGAGGAGAGGACTCCCCACACTACGACCCCAGAACTATATGAGCCGGAAATGGTTAACAAGTACTTGCCAACGGATATCCAGAAGCAGACCCACTCTACTGGAAGAACATAAAGAAATATTTGCAACTTCCGGTAACGAAATTGGATTGTGCCCACAGGCTGTATATCATGTCACGCTGACCGATAATATACCAGTTGCACGAGAGCCCTACCGCTGCTCATGGGAAGAGAGGCAGTTCAGTAGTCATGTCGTTAGTCAACCAAATACATCATTGTGCAATTAGCCATTCTGCGCGCAACCGACAGTCGACTACAGAGACTACAAGAAAATGACACAGTATGTCTAAAATAGGAAGGCGGTTGGAGGAGAGGACAGGGCGTAGAGTTCATTTCATTTTTAGGTTGAAAGAGTTGATATAGTCACTTCTCCTTCCAGTCTCCCCTCTCTTTTTCCCCAAACTGATAAAAGGATTAAAAACTTCTTCCTTCTCATTACCCTGAAAAAACTCGAAAATCATTTTTTTTTAATTTCATTTTTATTTTTTATAGATTTTATCTGTAAATTGCTTTGTTTTGTATATATTTTTTGTAATTTATTTACATTTTTTGAATATATTTTACTATATGCTAATTTTTGTAGTTTTTTTTTATCTCCTAACTTCAAAGATTTAAGATATCCTTGTGATTTAATCCTCTTATTAGTATGGTAGATTAGAAGGGAAACTTAAATAGCTGGAGGGGGAAGTGGTAGTAACTTTATATCAACCCTTATATTGACCCTTTCAACCTATAAATGAAATGAACTCTACCCCCTGTCCTCCCCTCCAACCGCCTTCATATTTTACCTTGTTAACCTATGAAAGATCAGGTGAAGCAAGGCAAAAGATCACAATTCATCATAGAAAATTGATATTATACCGAAAATCAGAGACAGCCGGATCGCTCAGAAAACAGCTTGTCGTCTCCCAGGAACTAAGAAACGACATCTGGAAGCAGAAACACGACGAAGATGGGCATATGGACACACAGCAAAATCCGTGCCCGTAATTGGTGGCCGAAGATATACAACAACGTTGCGGAATATGTACAGTCTTGTGATGAATGCCAGCGCTACAGTCATCAAACGCACCCCCAATTAGGACATTTCTCATCACTGCCAACACCATCACGATCTCATTTGAGATTATTTCAATGGACCACGTTGGTCCGCTAACAAAATCATCACGAGGCAACTCATACATTCTCCTCGCAATCGAGCATGCAACCAGATTTGTCGTAGCCACACCCGTCTTCGATACTTTGACATCTCATATCCTGAAAATCCTCGACCAACTTATAGTTCAGTATGGGACTCCTTAGACCATTGTTACTGACCAGGGAACTGGATTTATGTCAAAATCCGCAAAAGCATATCACGGAGCTACACAGATCCAACACATTGACGCCTGCATATCATCACGAAAGCAATGGATTAGCCGAACGTTGTAAAGGCACTGTGATTCATGTGCTACGTAAATATATAGCAAAGAAACAACGCCGATGGGATGCAATGCTCACGAAGGTAATTGGCAGCATTAATCGTAATCAAATTACAGCCCATTCTATCTCATCTATGGTTACGATCACGTTTAGGAGAAACTAGTCTACCCGTGCGAGATCTCTCGCATGCGGAAATCCGATACCCCCCCCCCAATCCAAGAAATGTTCAGCTTATCATAAGCCAACGAACCTTTTGCCTTTTGAACGTCGATATTGTAGGTATATTCCCCCTGCTTTTCGCAGTGAGTTGGTTTTGGTAACCCAAATTCCTCGCATGTTTTTCCGTGTTGCCGAAATATTTGTTCCAGCTGACCCAAAGCTCTGTCGATACTTGTTTCTGCATCATGTTGTCTCGAGAAATCTTCAAACAAAGGTTGCCGTAAGGTTTCGCACAGCTGAGCAAAAAAGGCAGATAATGGCATAAATTTTCCGCAATTGGAAAGGCATCTTAAAGTTCACTGCCTCTTGTAAGCATTGAAACCATTCTTGATCATTTTCCAATAAATGTAACTTAATGGCAGCTTCTTGAAATCATTCGTAAAGTGTCAATCTCGTCCCATCAACGGTTCAAAGAACAGGTCAATTTCGTCCCATCAACGGCTCTGAGATGCGTATAACTCAGCGGTCACTTGACATGCAGGAGGAGGAGACGCAGAAAATGTCTCCTGGTCGTTTGGGTTTACAGTAAACATTCGTCCGATGGTGTTTGAAAGTCGTCGTCGCGTATTCCACATGTTGTTGGCCCAAGTGCAGTGCTCTTGTATTTGGTGGTATAAATATTGCCGAGCAGCTTCACTGTATTGGCACAATTTGAAAAAAGCTGTAAGCTTGATTACTTATCCAAAGTTTGCTTGCAGCACCTGTCCTGGTTCAAAGTAAATGGTTTGCTCGTTAGGTAAGTACCCAGGCAGTCGTTGGACAGAATGAGAGCGGCCAAACAAAAGTCTCTCATGAAGCCGTCACATAGCCTCTAGAGGACTAACATAACGACGGTTTAAGAACAGGTCAATCTCGTCTAAAGTTAATTGCTGTATAGATGCTCAGTCATAGCCTTTGTATACACACTGAGTGAGCGTATTATTATGACCACCCTGTCAGTCTCTCGCTGGGCCACCTTTTGCCTTTAATACTGCGGTGATTCTTCGTGGCATTGATCCCACGAGATGTTGGAAGGTGGTGGGAGGATAGCACTGTCTAGTTGTGCTAGATTGGACGGTGTAGGATCCAGCCGTCTGATGGCTCGTTCGACTTCGTCCCACAAATGCTCAATTGGAGTGAGATCTGGGGATTGTGGGGGCCACCGAAGTAAGGTAAAGTCCCCCTCATGTTCCTGGAACCACTCCTGCACAATACGAGCTCTGTGGCATGGCGCATTGTCTTGCTGGAAGTGGCCATCTCCATTGGGGTACGCCATCAACATGACAGGATGGAGTTGATCGGCGACGATACGGAGGTATGCTGCGCCATCCAGACGTTGTTCAACACGTATTAACGGATCCAACGCATGCCAGGAAAACATTCCCCAGACCATAACACTGCCCGCACTGGCCTGAAGGGGTGTACTCATGCATGTAGAGTCCATGCTTTCGTGCTGTTTCCGCCAGATTCTCACCCGGCCGTCTGCATGATGTAACTGGAATCGTGACTCGTCAGATCACATTATTTGTTTCCACTGCTCGATAGTCCAGTCCTTGTACTCCTGAAGCGAATTGGAGTCGTTTCCGCTTGTTAGTTGCAGACAGCAAAGGTGTGCGGACAGGTCTTCGGCTTCCGTATCCCATGCGATGCAGTGTTTGGCGGACAGTGCATTCAGAGACTGTTTTGGAGGACCCCTGATTAAGGTCAGCAGTGATTTGATGCACAGTTGCCCTTCTGTTATCCTTTACCAGTCGTGACAGTCTCCGTTCTGTCCGATCATCAACCATCCGCAGGCGGCCACAACGCGAACGTTCAGACCCCGTCTTCCGGCTAACCGTCCACTCTTTAAATACTTTAACGACAGCTACTCTTGAGCACCCCACGAATGCTGCTGTTTCGCTGATACTCGCTCCATAGCTCCGAGCACCTACAATCATCCCGCGTTCGAAGGCTGTTAAATCGCGTCGTTTATCCATAGTTGAAGAATGGAACACGTCTATTGTTGTCGACGACACTCAGCTTCCCTTTTTATATTGGTCCGGCCTTCTAGCAACATTGTGGCGACGTCCGTGCGCGCATTTGCATAAACATGTCAGGTGGTCATAATAATATGCTCACTCAGTTTATATTTGTATAAGTATTTTATTGATCTAATTGAAGAACATACCTCAACATTGATATGTGCCTCATATTTGAGTGATAGGTAAGCATTACAAGGCACAATCCAGCGGTTATCAACTTCATGAGCTCCAACAGAAATTGACAGTCCATTATCTCTTCTGCGATACATAGGATAACCATTAACGTTCACATTTGTTACATTGACAAAATCTTTTGGATATCCTTTGGTACACTTTCCACCTTGCATGTTTAATTCTCCGCATGGACCACGCATTGCTTAAATAACCGAGGATTTTGTTCACAGTCAGGAATTTCAGCAGAGACAGTTGAATCTGCATGTTCCTTGTCACGTAAGTTATCTGGTTCTTTGAGCACGAAAAGACTATGCGCATGTGGCAACCCTTTCTTCTGCAACTCGATTACATATATAAAAGCCGCAACACCACCAAGAATATCCACTTTGAATAAATCATTAGCAAGGAATTAAGCTTTAAATGAAATACCCTAGTAACCAAATCTGATCTGTTCTCTACCTTTTCATATGGCTTTAATTCTGATGTGATCTCTGCCCACTTTGGGTTACTTGTAAAAGTAAGAAAAATGTCTGGTTTACCAAAGCGAGTTACTAAAGTCATTGCATCCTGAAAATTTTGCAACATATTTCGTGGACTCCCCAAAAACGTAGATGGAAGTATCACAGGAATTCCTGCCTGAGCACCAATTTGATGTGTATTACTGTTCATAAAATCAATTAAACCTTTGTAACTCTCTGCTCGAAGTTCTTTTTGGTGTGCTCTAATAAAAGCAATGCGTGGAATGGTTTACCTGATGAATAAATAAGATTAAAATTTCCTCTTACAGCAAGTCGATTTAGGTTGTACCTGGCCTCCATCCACTATCACCACATGGAAATAACATTCGGTAGCACATAGGATTGTAATGAGGGTTTATTGATATCATATCAACAAGGGTTGATATGATATCTTAATCATTGATCCAGAAGACTTTGAATATACGACAAAGTCGAATTTTCCTGGTGGGGCCCCATCTGTACTTGTAAATATAGCTGCAAGTACACTGACTCAGGAACATTGTTGTCTTCTTGTATCAAACGCATTTTCAGTTGAAAACAAACTTAGCATTGCACGCACCTCCAACTGAATCCTTCATAAACGCGAAGAGTTGAGCATATGGATTATTACATTCTAACATGGACTGCAAAGTTCTCATTATTTCAATATCACAGTTTTTGTTGGCTATATGATCCAAACGGTGTTGCAAAGCCTGTTCTGTATCTATAATAAATAGGCCTGCATACGATGGTGTTTGCCCTTGGGGAGGTTGTAAACTGTTACCCAAGTGATATATTTGGCCATGTATTTTGAAACAAAAAGGTCCTCTTCCTGCCAAATTTACAGATTTTACTTGAATGCAAGTGCATTTTTGTATTCACGAACATTGTCTAAGTAATTTTTGGTTTTTTGATCATTTGCCTTAATTAAATTTTTAAGATCATCAGAGACAGCTACGTCAGGCAACTTAACTTTCCCTTTGTGACAACAAACAGATGAAGACCCACCAATGAATTCCCGAGGAAATAATTTAGCACTACAAATCGCCATCATGCGAAGGATGTTCATGGAGCCAGCAGAATGCGCAACAACCTCATTATCATTGCGCATAATCCGTACATAACAGTAACTTACAGGTAATCTTTGCTGAGCACGTTTCTTGTTTATCTCATCTCTTAACCTAGTATTGTCTGAATATATTGGTTCATATGATGCGGCTGATGTAGATGGCTGTGTTGATATCCCATCTAATTGGTTGTAAGTGGTTGTGGACGTACCGATTGCTCATTGTAGGTGCGAATTTCTCCGTTGCGTCGCAAGTTGGCTAGCCTCCGCTGTCTAAAAAGATGAATCTTAATTCATTGCTGCCTGTTGTCTGCGACGTCTTTCAGTAGTAGTGGTCAAAGTTTTGCTTCTGGGCATGTTGACAAACCTGGAAATAAAACATCACGCTTGAATGAGGGCGATTAGACGTACACCTATACCTCGTTATACGTACTGATTGGTTCCAAAAACTTGGTACGTAACTCGAATATGCGTATAACGAATGCGTATTTTTCAGGGTCAGTAGAATGGAGGCAATGAAAAAATGTGAGACCTTTTATTATGTAGCTCTCATCAGAGGTCACTACTGTACTTTTTTAAAAAGAAATATCCTTGATGACGCTTTGACGATACCCAACAATAATTTTGATACAAACATATACAAATTAAATTGAAACTGTTTCAATTTTTTTATGAAATACAGCACAGTAGTATATATTTTTTTATAGTCTTTAGTTTATTACTAGTTGTTACCCGCGGCTTCGCCCGCCCTCGCCATCTGTTAAGGGAAATTACAAAGAAAACCCAGAAAGTGGGGAAGGGGGGGGGGTTATAGGGGGCTGATTTTTGGCGATAGAGCAGGTCCTTTATTGATAAGCCTGCCCTGAAAATTTTTCTAGTCGCTAGCTCAAACCGTCTAGGAGGAGATAGAATTACAGATAAATAAATAAATACACGCAAGAGTTTTAGTATAGATTTTTATTTCTTCATAAACATAATATATAACGAAAATAGAGTCTAATTCATAGGCGCTAACTATGGTTACAATTCAGCAATTAATTTCAACAAACAAAACAAGAACTTACACTGACTCACTACAAACAGAGTATCGCGTGCGGCGCATGCGTCGTGTTCAACGAGATTAATTTATTAGAGTGGAAATAACGACGCGATGCATGAAGCTAATTGACAGTTGAGTTCATAGTGGTGGCGCTGATGATCAGTGTTATTTCCATTCTACTCTTTACTTATTATCATTGGTCGTATGACGAAATATTGGATACGTAAAACGAATTAGTGCCATAATTTGAAAAGTACGTAAATCGAAAAGTACGTATAACAAGCGTACGTATAACGAGGTATGGGTGTATTTGAAAGTTAAAAATGCGTTAAAAAAGGACCTAGTAAGCATAACAACGCCAAGAACAAAACAATTACTGAAAATACATACATACACGTATTAAGTAAGGTCCACGGCGAAACTTGTTGCGACGTGTCTTTTAAAAGGCTGCGACGTCCACTCGCCGTCAGGCTTAAACACGTGGTATTTCGTCTTTGCTCCGGGAAATTTTCTTTCTTTTGACCTCATTTGTTAAGATCGGTTGGGCGTGAGAGCCGCAAAAGGGATCTAAGCTACAAAATTGCCGCACTGACAAGAGAGCCTTCTGGAGACGACATGGCGATGTGTTATACGATATCACCCCGCTCGAAACCCTAGAAAAACTTTCATACGCGAATGCAGGCCCGCCGCCAGAAATGTTTGGGCCCCTGACAACTGAGTACGTGTGGGTCCCTCTGGGCTCTGCCTCGTGCCTCATGCCTTTTCCCAGGTCCCCACATGCCAAAAACCTTGAAATATGTATACAAAATGACCGAAATGTAGCTTATCCGACAGCGACAATGCTGGCTGCATTTATTAATACCAATACCATACTTGGTGAGTTGAACCTTCTCGCAAATAAAAGTTTGAGTGCAAGTAGGAAAGCCAGCGAAAGCAGATGGCGGAATTGAAATAATACATTAATGAGATAGGCCTATGCAACGGGTTACTTGTAACGGTACAATCATATCAATGCAATGATTAGGAGTAACATCTGGGTATATTTTTTAAATACGTACTAGCCTAACGATTAGGGTTATCTACATGGTGTACAATCAGTATGGTAAGGTAAGATTCTGTATTTATACACTAACATACTTATTATATCAGTATGTCTAGAGTAAGATCTAAATAGTTTGTTTCTTGAAGTTGAACAGCATTAATCTGACATTGGTGACAAGAAGAAGTTACTGCGATGAGGAGGACCACCTTCTTATTTTCATATTAGCAAAATCACGTATGACTTCATTGAAGTTTATCTGCCTGGTAAGTTCGTGTTCAATTGAAATAATTGACAGTCCATTTAATCTTTTTTGGCTCATGGTAGAACGCAAATAGTTTTTTATAATAGCCAATTTCCTTGAGCCACCGACACAGGAAGACAACAAAAAATCCTCAGAGCAATACAGACTTCACTAAATATTCCTTTTAACCCGAGTGAATAAATTGAGTTCAAAAGATCAAGTGGATCAGACAACGCAGAAGCAGACGCTTCCTTGATGTTGAAGGTCGCACCGTATACATGCTTCAAGTGAAGCAACTCGTTTTTCAAAAGGCTGGTAAGATCACGTGGATATTTAACCAAATAAATCAGCACAAGAGGATGAGATTTCTTCAGGAATCAGACTTCTAAAATTTAGAACTGGATTGAATAGTTTCCAGATCTTGTCCAAAACTTCGAACCGATGGTTCATCTGCGCAATCACAGAATCCAAAATCAAATACAACACTTCTCTAGTAAACTTAGCTTCTGCTGATTCCTCGACACCCGCGACGCCTTGGGAATCATTGGACGTTTCGGAATCTGAACGGAAACGTCTTGGCCTTTTTCCTAATTCTTTGGATACATGCTGTGCTTCAGTGAAAATTGTGTGGCAATTATCTCTCAACTGCTGCAATTCATTTGAGAGATCCTTGATGTTACGTGACGCGATTTCAAGTGAGATTGCCTTTGATTGGAGTATCAGATTTCTTTCATTGATGCACGTCAAAATTTTTAGCCAGAATGCTGCCATCAACACTGCGGTGAAGGAAGAGAAATATGTTTTCAGTCCATGTGTTTCGCTTCTAATTTCATTTGTGTACTTTGTCGTAGACATCACTTTCTCTAGAACAGGAAGAATGCTAGGCAACCTCTGAGCAATTGGACGCACGGCATCAACTCTTGAACTTCAGCGCGTGTCACTCAGATTATGCAGCGAGCATCTTGTTGATTCCAGCAAGAGATTCCATCTTTCTAGACAAGAGCTGAATAATTTGTAGAGGCGATTCACGTTTCCAAAGAATGTTATGGCATCTCTGCAACACGACGCAGCATTTATCCCGACCAGATTCAATGTGTGAGCTGCACATGGAGAGAATAGAGCAGCATCATTCTTTTGTAGAATCCGCGCTTGAACACCTTTCCTTTTCCCGCCATGTTTGCGCCGTTGTCAAAACCCTGTCCACGACAATCTTCAAGATCTAAGCGTGAAATAAGTGTTTCTGCAATTTCTTCTCCTGTCTTCTGATTGCACGGGAAGAACTCTACAAATCTTTCTTTTATTGACCATTTGTTATCATCGTTTTTATGGACGTATCGTAATATTAGAACATTTTGTTCTGTATGGGATACGTCAGATGTAGCATCACATATAATGGAAAAATAAATAGCTTTCCTTCTTTCAAGCAAAATCTTGTCTAGAACATGTTTTCCACATAAAAAAATGAATTAGTTTTGTGTCTGTCATGACAAATAATGAGTTCGCATTCTTTCGCCATGCTCTTTCTTGTCTTTGATGCTCTCCAAGTGATGTTTCAGCAAAGGATCATAGTGAGATACGAGTTCTAGTAACCCCAAAAAGTTGCCATTGTGAGGGTTTCTGATAGTTGCGCAACCGCGTTCTTCGTCTGCGGGCCGCAAATCTTCACGTGGCAATTCCTGGCGGGATGTTGATGGAAAGGAAACATCTTCAGATTCACCAGAGATATTAGGTTTAGGAGCATCGCTGTGTTTAAAAAAATCGGCAATTGCATTTTTGGTTTTCAATTCTTTTTCCCGTTTCTCCCTCTGTTTCTTTTCCCGTCGCTTTTGAGCCCCAGACTTGTGTCGATTCATTGTATGTTCGGCAAATAATGATAACTTTATAGTTTATTATTCAAACGTGGGGATAAGTAACAACTTACTTAGAAAGATATTATCTCAACTAACCTTGCTAGTTCTGTATCAAGCTGAAACTTCAGTTTAAAAAAAATCTGGTGATCCAGAATTTCTAGTTATACTTGAACACACAAAACCAGCGCCCACTCATCACTGCTTTAAAATCAATAATGAACGCCCAAGCGAATGAATTATCAAACTACGGAGACGGACTTTTTCTACACCGTACACGTCAACATCTACACGAAAATGTACAAGAATATCGCTGTTGCCTGAGACAGAACGACGTCTGATTGTTGAAACGGAAATATTCATTTTACAGCGGGGACGGCGTCGGTTGGTTCTCTGTCTTTGAGAAGCGTGCCGCTGCTGGCCGGCGGTGGCGGGCCTCTTGACCTGCGTGCTTCCCAAGATACGATCACGTTGACGACGTCTACTTGCCTGGAGCATGCGGGCATTTAAACATCCACTTGTATTGTTCTTTGTTGTAAGCTAAATGTTTTTACTTTTTTGTTACATGTAACTTGAATAATTGTCCGAAGTATATATCTACGCGCACAGCATCAGCCTAAAAAAAATCAAGCGTGGCAGACGAGGCCCCCCTTCCGTTTGTCCCCCCCCTGGTGAATGCATCAAAGCTAAAGCCATACATACCACTGCCTGAGAATGTCCATGAACGAAAGCTCTGATGACTCGTCCGATGAAGACGTATCCTTCCGCTATAGTTTTCTTTATACATGTATTATTTCAGATCCCGATAAATTGCCATCATGCGAAGAAAACAGACGCCACGACGAACCAGGGACTGGTCCGCCTGAAGGAGGGTCGTGTCAAGCGTGTTAACAGCTGCCACTTAACCGGAAGCCGCATTTGGACCTCGATGTACTTTCGATAGGCGAGCCAAGGAACTTATTCTTTATACGTAATGGCTTCTATAAGATGTACCTTAATTTTCCCATGTATTAAATCTTATTTTATAATCAACATCTGATGTCCTTTTTCGCCTGACTCCACCTGACAGCCACTGGTATCCGGAAATGTAACGCAGCTGAAGAAATTCTTTCCTCCGTCCGCAATCCTTCTCCACCGAACGGTTTTATTTTACTGTCCCTCGTAAATTATTTTTTCCGCTTGAACGAGCAAATTGAAGAATATGAACGATTATCAAGTAGCGGAAGAATAAACCTTACTTATTGGTTTTACAATGTCCGTCTGTCATCTGCATTTTTTCTACCTTGACTTAGATGATTGAATTTTGGATTGTAGCTTACTTCAATATTTAGTTTGGTTTTGGTTCTCTCACAATATAAAGGAATCTTTCCTTTACACATTATTTTTTCCACAAAACCCCCATCCACTTGCACAGTCTGTACATCACTGCGAAATAAGTTCAAGCAAGCCGTTGATAATGAACACATGGCCTTACAGAGGAGAAAAGGAAAAGGTCGCACTTAGCCTGTAACATCGACTTCAACTGCATGCGGATCTGAACGTGAACGGTCCTTCTGTTCTGGGATCAGCAGTCTTGGAACCTACTTTGTAGAAACACGTTTTATGTGCAGTTTTTAGTTAGCATCCTGTGGTTGGCACCCAGTAAAATGTTCAGCATTTCTGACGTGTTCTTAATGTTATTCGACAATCCTCTTTCACAATCACAGCGGCAGTGTTAATGTTTTCTTCAGTTAGAGCACTAACTGTAGCGGGGTTGCACCTTCCTTTAATATTGATTGCTTTCCCTCTTTAAACATTTTAAACCATCTGCGAACTGTGCTTTAGGGAAAACGGGCTCCCGATAGGCCTCCTGTAACTTTGCATAAGCTTCCCCTGAAGATTTGTTGAGACCAAAGCAGAATTTCAGAGCAGCGTGTTATTCGTACCGTAGGCGAAACTGATTTGAGGAGGAAATCGAAAGTCACAACCTTAACCCTTATCCTACCGATGGGGTCAAATTTGATAAACATGTAAAAAAAAAAATTGAAAAAATTTGACTTTGTCTATTTTTAGGAGTATTTTCCTGTCACAGTAAGATTTTTTATGTACATAGCATGTTAATTTTTTTATGTTATCATATCTGTAATAGTCACATGGACAACCAGTGGGGTCACAAATGACCCCATTATAAAACACTTAATTTTTAGCCTATGAAATTTTACTTTCAGTTTTATTGTTTCAGTTATACTTTTAGAAGTTTACAGTTTCAGTATTACTTTTAGAAGTTTTTACTTTTAGTTTTACTGTTTCAGTTTTACTTTTTCTTCTAAAGTGTTACTATAGATTTCTCATGTATTACATCAGCAAAAGGTATCGGTAAGATGGTGAGCTCATTTAAGCATAGTTTGTCTGAATCTGATATTTGGAACATTATACAGGATTCTAGTGAAAACAGTATTTCTGAATTTGAAGATGAAACAAGTGAAATTGACCACATATCAGGTTAGTATTTTTTATCATTTTATGTTTACTTCATGATTATTCAACTTTAGAAAATCTGAAAATGACATAAAAAAGTCTTTCAATAAAGTAGTTTTGAAAATTAGCATTATCTGTTGAACCATTTTACAAAAGTAATGATTTACTTTTCAGAAAATGAATCAGTTTCAGAAAGCTCTTCAGATGAATCAGTGCCAGTTGATGGAGAGGCGTCGTATTACCTATCAAAGGATAAAATAATAAAATGGCATCCAGATCCAGTAAAACATCAAGGAGGACGACGATCAGCGATAAACATCATTCACGTAACCCTAGGACCGGGCAACTATGCAAAAAGAAATGTTGATAACATACAATCTGCTTGCAATCTTCTTCTGAAACCAAACGTCAAAGATGACATCATAAAGTGGACAAACAAAGAAGGTGCAGATGTACACTATATGATCAAAAATATGCGGACACCCCTCATAGATCATTGATTGGCCCAATGTCACATGATAATGACTTGCACATCATTTAAATAGCTTCCCACACCTTCAGACACAACTCTGCTTGGACATTGGCAAGAATGGGTCGTTCGGCAGAGCTCAGTGAGTTCCAACGTGGAACCATCGTTGGATGTCACTTATGCGGCAAGTCCGTGCGTGACATTTCCAGCCTTCTTCAGATACCCAAGTCAACAGTAGGCGATGTCATTATGAAATGGAAGACCCGGGGATCAACAACAGTTCAACAACGAACCGGTAGACCCAAGAAACTAACGGACAGAGACCGTCGAGTGCTTCGTCGTGTCACCCGCAGCAACCGGAAGTCCTCGGCGGAAAAAATTGCCACAGAGTTTCGAAACGCCTCTGCAAATGATGCCAGTACCATGACAATTCGTCGGGAACTGCACACGATGGGATTTCATGGCCGTGCTGCTGCCCACAAGCCCCACATCAGCAGGGTCAACGCCAAGCGACGTCTGGAGTGGTGCAAAGCCCACAGAAACTGGACAATGGACCAATGGAAACGTGTAATGTGGACAGACGAATCTCGCTACACACTCTGGCAATCCGATGGACGAGTTTGGGTTTGGCGCATACCTGGAGAGCGCTTCTTACCTGAGTGCACAGAGCCCACAGTCAAGTTCGGAGGAGGAGGAGTCATGATGTGGGGCTCATTTTCATGGTACGGACTGGGCCAGCTCGTTCCTGTGCAAGGAATCATGAACTCCGACCGTTATCTGAATGTTTTGGACAACTGTGCACTTCCAATGTTGTGGCAATTTTTCGGAAACGGGCCATTTCTCTACCAACACGACAATGCTCCGTGCCACAAAGCGAGGCGTGTACAGCAGTGGTTTGCGGACTCAGGGGTCGAAGAAATGGGTTGGCCGGCACAAAGTCCCGACCTCAATCCTATAGAGAGTCTGTGGGACGAATTGGAAAGACGCTTGCGGGCCAGATCACATCGGCCAACTTCTGTACCTGAACTGATTCTCGCTCTTCGGGAGGAATGGAGGAACATTCCGGAAAGTACCTACCAACGTTTGGTGGAAAGTCTTCCCCGAAGGGTGGAAGCTGTGATTCGGGCAAAGGGATGTGCAACGCCCTATTGATTTCCATGAAATCGTGGCTGGAGCGCAAACGTGCATGTGTCCGGATATTTGTGATCATATAGTGTATATGGAGATAAGTGGAAAAATCTGGACGTAGCAGAGTTTGATGCATTAGTAGGAATTTTACTCATCGCAGGAGCATCTCAATCAAAGAACGAATCCATTGAAGAAATATGGAGTAAAAAATATGGAAGGGCAGTTTATGCTTCAGCATTATCAAGAAATCGATTTCAAGAAATTATTCGTGTCCTCCGTTTTGACGATGCTGACACTCGCCGAATCAATCGTGGCAATGACAAACTTGCACCTATACGTGACATTTTTGATGGCTGGTCAAACCACCTAAAAAACTGTTACATTCCATCTGAGTATGTTACAGTAGATGAACAGCTTCTTACATTCCATGGCAGATGCCCATTCAAACAATATATTCCTTCGAAACCTGGCAAATATGGAATAAAACTGTGGTTGTGTTGTGACAGTGAGTACTCCTACGTATACAATATTCAGGTGTACACAGGACGTCGACAAGGTGAATCAAGAGAGAAAAATCAAGGCGAACGTGTGGTTTTGGATATGATCAAAGGAATAGAGAAAAGTGGAAGAAACGTAACTTGTGACAACTTCTTCACAAGTTTATCGTTAGCGGAAAAACTTCTGAACTTAAAACTAACATTATTAGGAAAATGAGAAAGAATAGATCAGAACTGCCAATGCAACTTACATCGCCTAAAGGACAGGTTCAGTTTTCAACATTTTTGCATTCAGGGATGGGTGTTATGTTAGCATCATACTGCCCAAGAAAAAATAAAGTCTGCATTATTCTTAGCACACTACATGACCAAGCTGAAATTGAAGAGGAAAGAGTTGATAAAAAATCACGAGTAATTTTAGAATACAACAGAACCAAAGGAGGTGTAGACACCACTGATCAGAAAGTAAGAAAATATTCTGTAAAAAGAAAAACCAACCGGTGGCAGTGATGTCTGTTCTATAACATGATAGATATTTCCGCACTGAATGCATTCGTTCTAGGAATGTAAATGAATCCCGAATGGAATAGAAACAAGAAACACCGCCGTCGTTTGTTTCTTATGGAATTAGGAGAAAAACTTAGAGGCAAATGCATCAAGACGACATAAAAACGAAATGCCTCAACAGG
Organism: Rhysida immarginata; assembly: GCA_023313115.1. Taxonomy (NCBI): domain Eukaryota; kingdom Metazoa; phylum Arthropoda; class Chilopoda; order Scolopendromorpha; family Scolopendridae; genus Rhysida; species Rhysida immarginata. The sequence continues at coordinate 637,055 of JAHWFO010107143.1, read as the reverse complement.
TAGCTAGCCAAGTTGTCATTGTACCTCAGACAAGTAAGAGAGGCCGTTGTTCATTCTGCCCAAGAGCACAGTGCAGTGCTCTAAATGTGGACGCTTTGTATGCAACATTCACCATGAAAAGAGTTGTTTTAATTGCAAAATACGTGATTGAAATAAGTAAACTCTAAAACAGAAAAACTAAAGTTGTCAAAAAATACAACTGAGCATACTCCATGTGTTTGTGATACACTATGTATAAGTTTAAAAAATAAATATTTTGTTATCTATACCATATAAATAGTTTTTGTTTAACTTTAGAATTTTTTTAAAATTATTATAACAATTATTGTAAACATGGATAGTGCTGAACTATTGAGGTCATTTATGACCCCAATGGTTGCTAGTGCGACAATTTTTTGTTGGTAGGATAAGGGTTAAAACATGTCCCATATGTATATTTCGCATTAAGCTCAGTTACTGCACAGTCTCATTTTGTCGCAAGGAAATTGTGTCTGTAAAAAAAAGTCAGAGGAACTATTTAATGGAATGGAAAGTACTACCCTACTCCATTTGGCGATTGCCTCTTGGGAATTCAGATTTGTAAGAAAGCGTACATTTCTGTGCGGGATCAAATATTACATAAAAACATTACATTAGAGTAAGAAACATCGAACAACTTCCTGAACGTGATAGCTTATGCTAGCTGGAGAGTATCCATAGTCAGTTTGGCTTTGTGTGGACTGTCATTGTCTTGCAGAAAACAAACACCACTGGCAAGGTGTCCTAGTCGCTTTTTCCTTAGTGCCGGTTGCAGGAACGTCCTCAAACTGTCACAGTGGTAGGGTGCATTTATGGTTCGACGTTTTCCCTTAGGCTACAGCCATGCAGACGCGATTTTAGAGCGAGCGAGCGAGCGATTTCTGACGTCATAACCCTCTCGCAGATGCGATCATGCAGGCGCGAGTCAGTCGAAACATCACACGCGAGAGCGAAAATAAGTTTCTCGCTCGTATCTGACACTGCTTGATTTTCTCGCTGTCTGCCAAATCTCGCTCAACGCTGCACATGCGCAGTAGTCCATTTCTATTGCAAAATGTCTACTTCCACGTGAAATGGCAGCCATGTTTGTGAGAAGAAATATAGCTTGCGAATTCGATAACGTCAGAAATCGCTCTCTCGCTCTAAAATCGCGTCTGCATGGTCGTAGCCTAAATGTCCAAAAATACATTCGCCACCACTTTCGTTACCGACGGTGTCATCTTGAATTTCTTGAGTCGTGATGAGTGTGTCGCCACTCCATGCTCGCACGCTTGCTTTCAGGAGTATGGTGATGAATCCATGTCTCGTCGGTGGTCACAACACTCCTTAGGAAGCTGTCACTTTCCCTGTCATATCGCTGCAGTAGCATAGAACAGTAATTTTGGTCCTCGGAGAGTTGCTTAGGGACCCATCTAGCACAGATCTTATTGAATTTCAGCTTATCGTGGATGATGGTCTCCACACTGCTCCAAAAACAAATTCACCTTTATACAAAATATAAATAAAGCTCACAAATAACAACAATAATTCAAATAATCACAAGTAATTAATTAATAAACAATTTTTAACACTCTATATATTATTAAACGTAATATCCATGTCGGAACGTAATAATTTAATTCAATTCAGTTTATTAGTTCAAACAGCCGAAGCCAAAAAAGAACAACATACATGAAAACAAACAAACTTAAAGAAACAATGTAGGAAAAAAAATAAAAACATATCAGTTGAAAATATCGAAAGAATTCTGCAATCTATTGTAGGTGGACTGAATTCGAAAAAGTGGGGATCGTCGAGCATGTGCTTTCTTCATAAGCGTTGGATGGAGACGCATCAGTGTTTCTCGAGAAGAGAGCTGAGGTACTCGTAGACGAATTTTTGAAATAATATCAACATCAACTACTCCGGAAATGATTTTTCTTAAGATGGTCAAGTCATATTGATCACGTTTCATGGTGAGAGATGGTAATACTGTTTGAGAAGAAGGATATCTATGGTTCAGAAATCTCAAAAAGATTGATTGAACTTTATCGAGAGAGTATGCCTGTTGTTGGGTGCATACGTTCCAGATCGTACTACCGGGCTTTGCAAAAGTTCTGTTACACTCGTGACGACCCTCAAAGAAATGGACACGACGATGTTCACGATGCAGTTAAACATGTTTTTATTGTGCCATCATGTAGAATAACATTGTAATTAGTCATTTAATCAATGTAGCCACCATCTGCATCCAGAACCCGCTCCAGACGAGGCCGAAAAGCCTTGCAAACTTTGCGAATGTAGTCCTTCCTCATTCTGGTCCACACACGGTTGACAGATGTTTTCAGCTCGTCGACGTTGCTGTGACGGACCTTGCAGGCCTTCCCCTCGACATGCGCCCACACGCTGTAGTCAAGTGGATTGAGGTCTGGCGACTGCGGACGCCAAAAGCCCTTCGACCAGAAGGTCATGTTGGACCCCAACCAGTTTTCCACAGTGTTGGCCGTGTGGGCAGGGGCACCGTCCTGTTGAAAGATGTAGTCCGTATTTCTTCACCCAGGGAAGGACTTTTGTGGCCAGGATGTCCTTGTAATCAGCCGCCGTTAGCCGGTATCCACTTGGGAACCACACGGGTGGCATTTTCTCGCCATTCGACGCCACGATTCCGAGCATCATCACAGAGGCCGGGTGCTTGGTTGTAGACACGTAGCGGACCTTGGAGATGTCCTGGCCGAAGCTTACCACGCAGTCGTTTTGCTTGTTGACGACAGGATCGACCGTGAAGGTCTTTTCGTCAGAGAAAATGACAATTCGCTCGCCATGACTCTTCAAGTCGTTGAGAAGACGGCGACAGCGCTCCCGACGTTGTTCCCGTATCCGATCCGTCAGCAGAGGCCTCATGCTCTTTCCACCTTCTTCTTTGACCGCTCTGGACACTGTGGACACCGAAATTTTCTTTTTCTTTGCGAGCGCAGTCATTTTGAGCGTCGGGTCTTGTTCGAAGGCTTTTCTCACAGCCAAACGGTTGACGACTTGAGGTCTACCTGAACGAGGTTGATCTTTAAGGTCTCTCCCATTCTTGAGCCTGTCCGCAACTCTGTGGATGGTCATCCGGCTGACTTTGAGGAGCTTGGCAATCTCGGACTTCGTGTGGCCCGCGCGCAGGAGAGCAGCGATCTCTACTCGTTTCGTTTCCATCGCTTTTGTCGTGGACATTAGGATCACTCAGAGGTTAACACGTAATTTCCAATATATTATTTGATCCTTTTGTGGAAATGGAATTATCCAAATCATGAGCAGTCCATTTTTTGGGGGATGTAAAGAGTGTAACAGAACTTTTGCAAAGCCCGGTACAGTACATTAATATTGGTAAAACTAGAGAGGTATATAGATGAAGAAAAGTATTCTTCTGAGTGAAGCTAGCACTATTTCGCAGAATAGACCCGAGGGCCTTTAGTGCTTTTTGTTTAACATGAACAATTTGGTAATGAAAAATGAGTTTTTGGTCAAATATCACACCCAAGTCTCTAACAGTTGTTTTCTTTAAGATGGGGTGTTGATCAATATTGTAAGGATAAGTAATCGGATAACGTTTGTTAGTAAAAGTGCATCTAAAACATTTGGAGTAATTAAGAGTCAAATGGTTTTTAGAGGACCACTGGACCAATTCTTGGATAGCATTCTGTAAGATAAGTGCATCTGACAAATCAACAATCTTTTTATAAATTTTTGTATCGTCCGCATACATGAGTACGTTTACTCCATGGAGGGCTTGTGGTAGATCGGACGTGAAGACGTTAAATAGAAGAGGCCCGCGTACGGAACCCTGAGGTACGCCAGTGACAGGAGAGAAAGGATGAGATTTACCTGTTCCAATAACGACATAAGCTTTACGTTCAGTAAGATAAGAGTTCATTAGGTTAAGGAGATTGTCTTTAAGCCCAAAATATTGCAATTTCTTACTTAACAGATTGTGGTCTACCATATCAAAGGCCTTATTATAGTCGAAATAGACAACATCGATTTGACTCGTCTCTTCGTAAGCTGAGAAAAGGTCTTCCGTTAAAATTAAGAGATTGGTTTCAACTGATCGTCCAGGGAGAAAAGCATGTTGGGTAGCAGGAAGAGAAGATCTAAAATGAGAAACAAGATATTTATGCAGTATGATGTCAAAAACTTTGGAAATACAGGGGAGAGCTGATATTGGTCTATAGTTTTTCACCAGATCTGAACGTCCAGCTTTAAGAATAGGTGTAACCCTAGCTACCTTCCAGATAGATGGATATACGCCAGTGGAAAGGCACAAGTTAAAAATATAGTGCAGTACAAGAATAAGTAGTTCACTTACTCCTTTAAGAATGAAAGATGGAAAGTCATGGTAGAGGCAGAAAAGGTATTTCGAAGCTTTCTAATGGCTATTTTAATATCCAAATGTGAAATTTCTCCAAACATGCAGACGTCGGAGTAGAAAGATGATCATCTGTTTCTTCTGTGTCTGACAAATTTGAAGCGTTTGGAGTCGAAGGAGTGCAGAAGTGTTCAGCAAAACAATTGCATATTGCATTAGGTTCATTTAGGACATTGCTATTTTCAGTAACAAGAGAGGTGCAATCACGATGCACTTCCTTTTGCTTCGAGTTGACATATGTCCAAAAATTACGGGGATGATGAAAAATATTGGCTTCAAGCGAATGAACATACTTTTCATAGTCTTGAGCTTGTTGTTGTTTACATGCTCTACGTGTTTCAGAAAAACAATGGTATATGAGGGGATCATTAGACGCTTTATATTTTTTGTGTAAACGTTGCTTTTTCTTCATTAGTGAAATGAGTTTTAAAGAATACCAATTAGGATAATGGCGATTTTTACCAGTTACCTGAACTATAGGAATAATATTAATTAAAATGCAGTGTAATTTATTCTGAAGGATAACAGCTGCTTCATTGGGATCATCAGATCGCATAACTTCATCCCAATTTTCGTGTGCAGCATCTTGATAAAGCTGAAAATAATTTGCTCTACGAAGGCCCCAGCGTACAGTGGAGTTACAAAAAGAAGAAGAGGAGGGCCTAATCGTAAAGTCCGCTGTAAGTGGTGGATGATATGAATCAGGTGAGACAAGAGCCTCAGTATTGGGAACGGGTGAAACTGAACAGGTGCAGTCCGTAAGAACAAGATCGAGGTAAGATCCCTCAGTATTTGAGATAGTATTAACTTGTGAAAGGTTGCAGACCGAGAGAAGATCATTTAGCAAAGAGTCCTTTAGATGACAATAATAAGAGCTAGAAACAGTATTCATGTTAAAGTCACCGAAAACTGCAATGGGGCCATTAAAACGAAGAATCATGTCTTGCATATCGTCAAAAACTTGGCGAATCATATCCGCAGAAAGAAGTGGAGGAAGGTAAATGCAGCCAATAAGAAGTTCGCGACCGCCGCCAATGCTAACCTTCACCCAAACGTTGTTAATATCTCGGATCGTGGAGTCAACAGGTACACATTGGATGGAATGAGAGAGAGCAATAGCAGTACCCAGCCACGGTTTCCTAGACGATCACTGCGGAAGACAACATACTGGGTTCCAAAAAGGGAGCTAGAAGAAATTTCGTCTGTGAGCCATGTTTCAGTAAGGCAGATTATATCAAAATGGGAAAGAAGGTGATTTGAGTAAAACTCAGAAACTTTAGTTCTTAATCCTCTACAGTTTTGATAATAAACTAACATGGTTTATTGATGCCATATGTTTCACTCTCCGATTCTGGCATATGAACTGCAGTAATTCTAGTAGTCGAGGTAAATTCCATATGACTAGACTTGTCATTTTCAGTATCAGCGACTTTTTCAATATCGATGTCATCGAAATTATCAACAGTACTAGAGGAAGGAATGGTAAAGGAATTATCGACTGCACCCTTGTTTTTTAAGCTTATGCTCTGAGAGGTCTTTGTTAGAAGGATGTTTGGATTTAGTCTCCCCCTGAACGTCATGATGATAGCATTTTCTGGCCATACGGAGTGGTTAAGAAATATGGAAGCATCATTGTCGAAGACAGAGATATAGAATGAGGAGTAAGATGGAGATTTAGTCGTAAGTTGATAACAAACGATCTTATTTTTGGTGAGAGTAGACATATTGCTGACGATATCTTTTTCAGTGGTTTTAGGGTACATCCTGGTAAGGAATAATTTCTTAAAAACTTTTCGCTCACGGGGGACAGCTTGATCAGCTTGTTTAGCTGAGCCTCGGAGAGTTGATGTAGTATTTGTTCCATAAATTGGAATTCTTGTAGACTTAAGTCGTGTAGTATTTTCAAGACTACCGTTGCTTTTTGTTGTCACCTTGGTAAACTGAGTATCTGAAGCACTATGATTATTTATGATATCCTGAGTTGGATAAGATCGTACAGGGCCATCTTGTCCTTGTGAGTGGTAAGAAGTCTGTAGATTACATTGTGGAGTAGTAGGGAGTACTGGCTGGCTGGAAACATTGGACCTATTTCTTGACAGAATATGTTGTCGGACTCGTTCATTCTGGGCGTCAATAATGGAAATGTTTCCGGCTAAACGGGTCAGCTCATTTGAATGCTTTTGCATGCATTCATGTAGTTGTGTTTGAGATGAACGTATTTCCATTAGGGGATGATTGACAGTTGGCAGCTGATCTTGGTTAGGAAGGAGAAGTGTATTAGTTAAATTCTCTGTTCTAAAGAATGATTCAACAAAGTCAAGTCTGCTATTCATGTCACTAATAGTGCTTGCAAAAGTTTTAAACTGATCGGTAAGTGACATTAGAGAGGTATACAATCCCTTACTGTCAGAACACAGGTTCTCAATCTTATTTAAAATCGTTATTAAGAAAGAGTGCAGATTCGAGGCTTGAGGCGTACAGGAAGTGTCGTTTGCATCATTATGTTTATGGGCTGATTTTAGACGACATGAGAGGCATTTCCAGTCCTGTTTTTCTCAAGTGACATAGATTTATAAGTAGATTGTGATAGACTTGAACATCCAAAGTGGAGCTTTGAATCACAGGAAAAACAAGTCACATAAGAGCCATTTTTGGGGAGGTTCGAATGACATGAGCTGCAATTAGTCATTTTAATACTGGAGTTATGAATCAGCACCAAGTTATACTATTGCAGTTTTAAAACAGTTACAATTGATACAGTTATATTCTTAACACCTCAACTGTAAAGTTCAAATAGTAGCATTTCACGACATCCGTAAAGCTGGAGGTAGGGGAACACAGACTTGAAATTGGCGGGAAAGGAGGGCTGCAGATAATATAATAATAATAATAATAATAATAATAATAATAATAATAATAATAATAAAAGAAATAATAGGTAAATTAATTAGTACAAGTAAATGGGTAGAATAATTAAAAAAAAGGGAAATTAATAAAAAGAAAACAATATGAGCTAAAAATTAAAAAAGGAAAAGCAGTTAAGAATTAGAGAAAAATAAAAAAAAAAAAGGGAGAACAAAGGAAATAATAATAATACAAGGCCCGTCCGGAAAATATCCGGATTGAGGTACAACAAAACAGATACGGTTCCAACTCGTATAAACGTTTAGTCACCTTCTAAATAAGCACTGTCTGCAGCAATGCATTTAGCCAACACCTCCTTGAAAGAAAGCCTCACAACTGAAAAGTCATGCATTGTTCCATCATCACAAGTCGACCAAATTTAAGGCTTATTATTGGTATAAATACGATCAACAATGGTCGAATTATGATGATGTAACAATATATGACGTTTCAGTTGTGAGGCTTTCTTTCTAAGAGGTGTTGATTTAGCCCAGCGTTGTTACCATTGGTCGAAACTAGCACGGAATGCCCTTCTTCGAAATGGCCAAGAGCTCCGCCGTCGCATTTTGTGTTGTCACGTCCTTAAATCAAAACTTGACATCATTGCCGAATGCTTGTTTTAGCAATTCATAACACTTCGTTGCTTGTTTTACCGATTTTAAAACAAAATTTGATGCAATGTCGTTGCTCACCGTTTTCTGTCATTTTCATTATGCGACAGAAAAGAAAAACGTTCTGCTTTACGTGTTACAACAATTTCAAGCGGCATTCTTAACAGCTGCAAATTTTATTACGTCATCAGCAGAAATGTCGTCACACGATCCGGATAGGAAAAAAGTGCAGGGAGTTCTACTTACATGATTTTTCAAATTTTAAGAGTTTTCGGAGGTCCGTAGTTTTGTCCACCAAACATATATATATATGCGAACTCCCCTTCGTAATATTTGTATAGAGGATTCGTTCCCATCGCACGCTTGTAGCAGTTTTTGCAAGCGTTTCCTAATGTTCCACAATCTCGCTTCCAAAATTTTACCGCGTTGCCATGTTGTCGGAAAGTCTTCCAATATACAGGGTGATTACAAAAGAACTTCAAACTTTTAAAAATTTATTACATCAAAGCTCTTCAGAATATAGAAACACCACATACGGATTCTTAAAGAAAAACTCTTGAAGTTTATTGTGACACAGTTAAAGATGTTCA